>BGNK01000585.1:1214-30979 GCA_003297005.1 Symbiodinium sp. clade A Y106 | reverse complement strand
CTCTCCCTCTCCCTCTCCCTCTCTCTCTCTCTCTGGACTCTGTGTCTCTCTCTCTCTCCCACTAAACCCAGAACCTAAAGCATGTTTCCAGTAACCCGGTAGAAATAGCTACCACATTATGAGTCCTGTAAACCGGATCGCCGCACCGATGCCTCATCGCGAAAAGCGCCATGCCGGGGCAGTCCTGGTTCTTGGCTGCTCCTGGGTCTTGTTTCGATATGATTTCAGCACTCACAACTGGGGCAAGCCTGGCAAGGTCATTTTTCAGCAGTCACAACATGGGCAAGTTCTTGTTTTTTTGGTTTAGGGCTTGGGGTTTAGGGTTTCGTGATTTGGGATCTGGGGCTCTATGAGGCACCCGATACTTGATAGTGTTCTTCACGGCATTTATGCTTAGATGGTTCAGGGCTTAGGGGGTTTAGACAACACCGAAGTTCCGGGTTGCGGGTTTTGGGGCGTAACAGAACACAAGATGCAAGTCCGGGGGCCGGGGATGCCCGAACAAGCCACGCCCATCGGACATCCGGTGGACTTGCAGAAGACTTTGTGCAACTGAGCTATACCAGCGGATGAAGTCAAAAGCCAGCGTTGAGGAGAGGGAGGGTTCAAGCCACAGTTGACAATCATACGCCGAGGTGGCCTGGAAAGTTTGGGGGTTCTGGCTCTGCAGGGTTTAAAGTTTAAAGGATGTAGGAGTGACCTGGCTCAGAACCTCGGTTGTGTTCCGTGTATTGTGTGCTGGGTAAAGCATTCGGGGGAGGCAAGATTTGAGGCAGGCTTGCGAAACTTCTTCCTTGGGGCTCCTTGTTCCTCTGCTGTAAGAGACTCCGAAAGCCTATTCTAAGCAAACTAATGGTTAACAAAGGCTTTCACAGTAGGAGGATTTAGGAGCAGCGAAAAACCACCGAAACCGGCCCTCGAAACCCTCGCTGGGACCTCAACATCTATCAAGCTTCGGGGCCCAAAAAACACCTCAACATCAGGATCCTAGGCTTTGATGTAGTAAAGAAATCTTAAGTCTCGTCGTATCGTCGTGTGCTATAGCCGCCATAACTTTCGAGAGCGCAATTTGCACGTAGTTTGTATTCATGCTTCAGCTCAAGCCGTGACCTACGGGACCTACAAGTACCGAGGGGGAAATGTGAGCCGCGCACGTCTGAGGATTATAGAAGGGCCGTTGAACGGGATTCCACAAAACCTATTCAAGTGGTTTTTCGGCCCCCTCAAGCTGCAAGGCCCGTGTAAGCAAGCTTGACACCAAAAGATACACTTAGATAGTTCCCCTTACACTCCTCAGACAGCGAATCTCAAAACCTTAGCAGCTACAAACCCTTGAACCTAAATCCCCATGCTTTTAGTGTTGCCGGTTTAGGGCTTAGGCTGAACAACTTAGCTGCGTTTGAAACCTCGCCTGCCGCGCGGAAGGAGGCAATCACCAAATCGCGGGGATCCTGCACAATAAGAATTGAATGCGTATGAGGCTTTAAATGCTCTGGGGACCACTCCTTGGTTGCAGAGTATTGTGGAGAGCACAAAAACCTCAACCAGAACTGATAAGCTGACGGCTTCGAAACCAACAAACTTCCAGCCGGAAGTATAGGGCTTAGGCTTCAGGGCCTGGTAGGGTTAGTTTAGGGCTTCATAATATGGTTTCATGTAAACCACGAATCCCCTGAGACCTGGTTCTTCTCTTGTGGAACCCCGAATGAACCCGGCGAACTCCCGGAAGTCTTCAGAAGACCATGGATTATGGCGTTAATGGCAAGAAGCTTAGTCATAAAGGGTCGGCTCCCCCTTCATCCCTAGGCCCCTCCTACACCCTCAACTAAACTCCTTCGCAAGGAGCAGCATCAGCTTAAGAAATACCTTACAACTGCCTTAAGGAGCCCCCGAGCTGAAGAGCGCAATAGGGCTAACGAGCAGATTCCTAAACCATTAAAACCTTTTGCTAATGTTCCTTAAACTTCTGTAGGGCTGGTTTCTTGCTGCGGATCAAACACATATCCAGGCATGGAGCGTTCAACCGACCATTCCAATCACTCCAAGCCATGAAACCCCCCTCTACCTCCACGCCAGACCTGTCTACTCAGCCTTTAGACACAGCACCTATAGCCCGACACCACTACAACCCTAGACTTCGTAGTCTTCAGCCTTCAGCACGCAGTTCTGAGACGGCTTGGGCGCTAGCACTCGGACAATCCAGGCGAGGCATTAGGTTTGAGCGTTTGGGGTCAGTGGCCAGGACCCAAGCCCCGGCTCACCCGCAGGAAGACCATGAACCGGCCGGATGTCTGTAGGAAGAGCCTGAATAACAAAACGGTTTGGGGCGTAGTATAACCATCATGGGAAACCCTAAGACAGAGTGTTGGTTACTTTGGCTTTTATGAAGGGGTTCCATAAAAGGGTCACCGAAGGGATGGTTAAGGGTTCTTCGTTCAGGACTGGGGTTGCTCGAGTTCAAGGCTCTGCTTGCAGCGTATAGCAGTCATCGCTTTAGTGTACCGGGTTTATTCAGTTCCTTCCTATTTAGCCACAGAGTATTAGCTTTCTGCAACACACACGGGGTGGCACCATACATCTCTCCGAGGTTGCGGGTTCTAAAGTGTCTTAGCTTTCAGGCAGTTCCTAGATGCCCAAGTACCTACTGTTCCACAGGATCCCATAGGCATGAACTTAGGCACCTCAAACCAGAGGTAGGTTGTGAACGTCGTTGTCACAGTTCGGGAGGACGAAAGGCAAACTACACCATGTCAGCTTGGAATATTTCGAGTCAATCGCAGGTTCATCGACACTCTTATCCGGGGTACCTCACTGCAGTCAAATTGCATGTATACCGCTACTAATATTGCCAATAGGTCAATAGGGGTGCCTTGCCAGCAGAATGTGCTCTTCAATAATCAACTTCCCTGACAAACCCTCATTCCACCCTCATGCCCCCAAAGTAAACAGCTTCTTCTGGCTGCAACACCTGTAAACACCCAGACAGGAAGGGAAGGAGATCCCAATTAAATGGTGCTTGGGGGACCTGGCAGCCTGAAGCCCAAGGGGGTGCATTTAGGGTTAGTGGCATATCCCCTTTGCTGCAAAAGCCGGTACTCACACAAAAAACTACAATCCAAGCCTCGCACGCGGTAGCCTCCTACACACTCTCCCCTGCAACGGCAAACCGTCAACTGCAGCAGCTTATGCAATCCACATAACCCCGAACCTTTCGCGCGTGGTCGTCGTCGTACTAATGGTCGTGGTCGTGGTGGTGGTGGTGGTGGTGGGGGTGGTGCTGGTGCTGGTGGTGGTGAATGGTGGCAGCAGAAGCAGTATAGTAGTAGAAGCAGCCGCAGTGACAGCTGTAGCAATAGCAGCAGCAACAGCAGCCTGCCTCGCTTCACCCATGATCTGGGTCTGGTTGGGCAGTGCAGGCCAAGAGGGCTTGCAGCCGGTCGTATTCTGGATGTTCCTGGGTGTTTTAGTTAGGATTCGGGGCAGGGCAACCTGCAAAGTCTAAATCCCAGCCGCAGCACTTTCCCCAAATCACGGACCACACCGCACTAGCCGTAACCCCCATGAAAGATATAGAGTAATTGCACGGCTGATCCCTCTTTTGAGCCGGTGCGCGCAGGGCCCGTAGCTAGTAGAGTCAATACTATCCGATGCAGTACGAGCTCTGCTCCCTGGCCAAACCATGCCCCTTAGACCCTGCGTGGGCAATACTGCTTCTAATAGCCGCCTTTCGGCTTGTACTATTTATACTTCTTGATACAAAACCTGATACAGCAAAAACACCTAAGACTCCAAAGAGCCCAAAGTCAGCGCTGTTTGTAGACGGTGGGCCACAACGTGGGCTCTACTTGCATACTTGGTCCTGCCAGTCCTTAGGGCGTCTATGATCACTAAAGTATAACATTTCCCCCCCAAAACATGCCAACATGATAAAGGTCCCTTTCTTAAGTGCCATCTGAACTAGGATTTTCTAGGGTTCGGGCTGCTCAGGAATGAGGGATCGCTGAGGCCAACTGCACCCCAAGGCAACACCTAGATACCACTGAGGAGTATGAGACCCCGTCAAGGGTGCTTGGTCCTAGTAGGGTGTAAAGGCTAGGGCAGGACCCACTCGAACATCCTATACAAACAAAGCCGGTATCGTGCTCTTCCTCACTGTTCTAAGCTACTACTGCGCACCCTAAACACCAAAGTCGTACAATCGCGCAAAAATGAGACAGGGACTCTCATAGGCATACACCGAGCAGAATTTCGAGCAAGAATATGCGATACTACACCTAGAGGACATCAGGTCAGGTTAAGGGACTACAAATAACCAATAACTCACAACAGAGCCCAAAACAACGGCCGCAAGAGTTTTGCTCTAGCCCTGGGCCGAAAGTTAAGAACCGGCCAAGCAGCTCCAGGTAGAGCTCATCCCTGTCAAGGTTTTCCCCTAAACCCTAAAGCCTATAAGTCCTATAAACCCTGAACCCCTACATTTCGAGCTGTCGCCACGCGGTTCTCTAGGAGTTCTTTGGCGTTTGCATAGGGTTTCATGGGGTTTTCGGTTTCCATAGGGTTTCATCGGGTGTCAGGCTTTCATGGCTTTGTAACGAAGCTGCTATCGTGGGCACCTGCGTTTCTGCAAGGTCTTGGGGGGGTCCGAAGGGTTTACCTAGTTCGTTTATGGACTGTGGCACCTGGGGTTCACGGCCATTCGAGTTGTGTTTACGGCACTCGCAACTCGCACAAGTCGGTGTTTTCAATGCTTTTTTTTGACGCTCACACTCGGCTGAACCAGTTTCAATGCTTTAGGGTTGGGATGGGGGCTTGCTCTGCTCAGACGGGCTGATCTCAGTCCGGACAGGTGCGATGAACACTCTAACTACCGAAGAATCATAGTACACACCAGAAAAACTAACCTACAGGAGTCTATGTCGACCGGAGCATGCGAAGAAGGATTGCCGAACGAACTTCGCTCCCAAATCACTGAGGAAGACCCCAACCGCAATCCCTAAAACCCAAAGCACTGCCCGAGCAACGTAGATGTGCGGCAATGCCCTCCTGTAGGTCCTAGCCCCGCAAGCACCCCCTGTTACAACAATTGAATACGCACTGTCCCAAGCAAGACATCAAAGCTTCAAGTTTCAGACTCGCAATGACTTAAGATAAGAGTCTGAAGATTGGAGTTGAAACGCTTGGTATGGACTCAGGCTCTCCAAATCTTTGTGTACACCATGTACAGCAGATCTCAAACCCGACTTTGGAGCCATGGAAGCACGGCACCTGCCGCAGGTGACGTCCGAGGAACAGTTCAGCTCACTGAAGCAGCGGAGCTTTCCCAGCTGATTCAGCACCTCAGTTGAAAGTGTGGCTAGGTGGGGCTTTTCAACCCTAAAAAATATTAGTAAATAAAATCCTCTTAAGCCCAATACGGGAAAACACAAAATGTCCCAAAGCCCTACCTAGGTGGGGTTTATTGAGGGTTTAGGGTTTAGGGTTCAAAGTCGAGTTTAGAGGCCCTAGTCGGTGCCACTTGGGAAAGCACTGTACAGATTCCGCAAAATTGTGACGTGTTGAGTTCCGAACATCAGCTGTGATTCCTCGTTCTCTAAAAGGCCCCAGCTACCTGTATAGATAGATAGACAGATAGGATGGATGGATGGATAGATATGATAGATACTGTACAAAGTTTTTCCATAAATTCAGATGTATACGGCACCCAGGTCCTTCGAGGCTGAACCACGAGGCATTGCCAAACGGAGGCTTCCTGGTATAGGGTTTCTGTATTAAAGGCTGCAGAAACGAGGAGTATTTCAGTATAAACCTACTTTGATCGGAGTCTCCGGGTGAGGCTTTAACTACTTCAAGACTGGACCTCTCCGCCCCTACGGCCCAAGGGATATTCTGCATATATCCCGGGGGAACTGAGGGTAGGGGTTTCGGGTTTAGGGATTGAGGGTTCAGTGTTTACTTAGTTGCTGAGTTCATAAGCCCCCAAAAGTGTACACTTTTAGTTTTGTAGTGGGTAGTATTATCCAAAAACGTGTAAAGTGTATCCACTCAGCTACTAAGTTTAAGGTTTAGGGATTTGTAGTACTCCAAACAGGTTTAAGATTGGCGGCTATTCTATTACTAGGCTTCCTGCCCAGCACAACCCTCAAGTTTGGGGAATTTAGGTCTGAACTGCACTTTTGGGGCTCCTGGGTTCGGAGCTTACATACCCGAGAGCCTCATACTTGGGGTCTAACTAAGCCACTACATCTAAATGGCTGTTTTGCCCGAATCTGCAGCCCCAACCTCAACATGAACAGTTACAGTCATCGTCATCGTCCGCATACTCGATCAACAGTACAGCACCGCCACTGCCAACTACTTCTCGCAACGTTGTCGGCCCGGCACAGCACAAGCCCCGTCGGATTCGGTCGCAATCGAGGATAGCAGATGAAAGGTAGCGTTGCCGCCCGCCCTTAGGAACTTCAGTTGTCAACGGCTTGGAGATTGGAGAGCACCCAAGGATTTGAAGATGGTCTGCAACGCTGGAACACATATACTTCGGGATCTTTGGGGAAATGCTTCTTTTTGCTTGATCGCAACATAACTAAGGGACCTCTTATTGGACAATCAACCATGTGCTCGGCTGTCGCCTGCTAAACCGGCTGTCGCACCCTTGGATCAGAATCCAAAGCTATCCTAACCCGCACTCGGACCGCCAAAGGCATGGGATGCATTAATATTACTTTCTTACTGAAAGACTACTATCATAGCTATCATGGGATTAGCATCTCAAAACATCTAAACACGGCTTGTATCCCTACACCACCCAGACCCGATCAGCGCACTGGGGGCATCACCGTCCTGACGGAGGGTGAAGATTTGTGAAGATGCTCAAACATGCTAGCGCTAGTACAGTGGGCTGTGTACAACGAACAAAAGTCGACAAATAGTTGCCCTAAACAGGTGCACCACCTTCTGAAATACAAACATTGCGCCTCACAAAATCAATCACAGCAACTCAAGGCTGCCACCGAGGGGCCCAAATCGCCAGTCTGCTGCTGCCGATGGCTGCGCCACGCTGGAACTGGCAGTTGAAGCTATGTTCCTAAACCCTAGACCCTACCAGTGGCCCAAAAGGCATACCGTTTTAAGGCAGTTTATACATACATATATAGGTGTTTCCAAAAATAGGGGATCCTAACATAGTGCCCTAAATAGTAGGATCCTTACTATAAGGACCCCAAAATAAGGTACCCCTAATTTTCGGAAACCCCCATATTTGCATATATATATATATATATATATATATATATTAGAAACACAATAAACCCTAGGAGAGGCAGTTTTTCTTCGGCTACAATTAATTAAGTATGGCTCCACGAATGCCAACAAGGCCTACTTGCGGATCTAAAGTCTGCAAGTACCACCTACTTTCGGCTATTTTGGAGTGTGTACTAGGGGGCCCATATGCCCACAAGGTACGTTGCCATCACACGCAAGCTCCAGGCTCGCCGGGTACAAAAGTGGCCTGGTGGGGAATACAAGGGCCTAATGTGGCCCAGGATTGGTGGCATTTGTCGGTTGTACCACAGCGAAACGATTTCCGTACCGACTGGACTAGCAGCCCATCGACTACCATGAACATGAACCCTACAATCCCTACAAGAGTCTAGATCTGAAGCAACAAGTCTTCGGAGTAAAAATGGATTTCGGTCTCGTGCCCACAAATCCCACTCAAGGTGAGATTGCTGCAGGATTCAGAGGATTCAGGCCGAAAACAGGAAATCCAATACGCTGCCTCGCATTAGTTGTCGATCTTGTAGTCGTCGTGGATGTCGTGGTGAGCCTTGTATTCAAGCTCCACCGTGGGGATGTGCTATCTTGCTGGACGCATCTAGGAATCAGGTTGAAGGGACTCGAGTTTGAGGCCTCGAGCATGTAGTGCAACCTGTGCTCTACGCCATCTACTAAAAGACACCACAAAAGATAAACAGAAGACCCCAAGCTGCAACACCACACGGCTTGGCGAGCAAAAGCATGTGGCGTGGTACAGTACATGTCAACACCTCATGGCAGCTGGAAAACCTTCCAGAAACCCATACTGCGCATTCCCAGCAAAACTGATCCCGACTTGTACGGGCTTAAACTATTGAGAATAGAAGATGTGTGTCATTTAGATGGTTGTAGATGTCAACCCAGGAGTTCAAGCAGTCAGATGTGATGGAACGGGCCTCAAGACATCCACAAAACACCCTCGGAATTCAAGCCCGAAGCGTTTGGCGAAGCAGTTGTTGCCACACAGACAGTGCCCCAAGGTATACCTACTTACAGTGAGGTCATTCCTGCCTGGACGGCTGCCTTGCATGAACCTCTCCTGCGCATGCCGTCGAGTTTCTAGACTTGGCCTTGTAAGATCAGAAGCTGCAGTGCATGTCTGGTCTGGAGAAAGTCCCAAGCTCACAAGGACCCCAAACCCCCAAACCCAATATGGCGCGGGTTTCGAAAGCAGGACTGTCTTGACTACACACTTAAGTGTTTTGTGTAAATGGGCTCGATGGTGGGAGCACCGGCTGTGCCAAGCCGCAAGCTTGTGCCCAAGCCATGACAGGTCCTTTGTCTGCGACGTGCAGGCGTTTCTAAACATCCATGAGGAGGCGGCTTTGGGGTTTGGGTTTGGTCATGGGGGACAAAGAAAATGCAGCTCGTCAAACGTCGGCAACGACGTGCAACGACCAGCGGTTACAGCATACGTACAGTGCGTGAGGATGCTTGTGACGCAACTACGTGAGACATCTAAACAAATGTAGTATACTAAATCCGTGGCCGTCGGTCCCGGGCCTCCACGTCTATTTACAATGGTGATCCTGCCTGTGGTTCTTAAGCAGGCTGAAAATTCTAGACAGAACTTTTATACTACCTCCGTGGCCGTGGCCGTCCAGCCGCCCTCCCCTTGCTCGAAATCTTCACCGTAAGCTGCTTTGGTATGATCTACGAGACATGCGAGTAAGGTTATGCAAGAGGGTTGAAAAGCTTATCCTCAAATAAACAGATATGAATTACAAGCACCTTAAGTCAGGGTCCCCTGCCTACCTGCAAGAAACATCACCGGGGCTCCACCAGCGATCTGCGGCTTTTGTCATGATCTCCCCCCGGCGCATGATGTGCACACCTCCCCACCGCATGCTCTGCCCATCGGTTGGGATTTGGGCTTCATGCTTGTAGTGCCCGGCTTCGGGATTCTAGCCTTCTAGAGCTTCATGGGTACCGTCTTCGGTCTACCGAGACCCCTGTGTACTCACTGTTGGGGACCATAGGGCTCTATTCCGGGTCATTCCCTCTGGAGGGGTTCTGCTCGGGGTTTAGTGTTTACTGTCTCGGTATCTGTGAGCCCTCACCACCACACCCCTAACGAAGGAAAATGTATGCCCAGCACCCGGCTGCCTCCGCAGAGACGAAAATGGCGCGTGGGCAAGGTTTAGTATGCGGGTCAGAGGACTTCGCCAGCTTACAACAACCAATGTCGACCTCCCACCCTGATCGAATCCTGCTCGTGGGACCTAAGCCCTAAAAACCCTGCGCAGTAGTCTTGTGAAAAACCTAAACCTTCGACACTCCAACACTATCAAACACTCAACTCACCCCCATGTGACCCCACGATTGCCTGCTTGGTCCAGCGCGGCATGCGAAAAATGCATGGCCAAAGAGATCTGACTCTTCAGCACGTCCTGATGACGATTTTCTTATTAGATTTATGACTATTACACGTTTCTGCGGTTTTTGAAGACACGACAATAGTTGCCGGGTTTAGCGTTTACAGGGGGTTGGGGTTTAGGCCCTTTGCGTCTGTCGAGCTGCAGCAGGCTCTCCTCCGATTACAGATGGTGGTGCCTAGATGGAGTCACGACTTCACTGGATTAGAAAATCCTGCTGACTGGGTCATGATATCTGGCGAAGCTGGCGATGTCTCTTATTCTCGAGTTGTGGATGATGGGGATGATGATTGCGATGATGATTTGATGATAGCGGCGAGTATGAAGTTGATGATGACGACGATGATGATGATGACGCTGCTGATGACGACGGTGACGACGACAGCGACGGCGACGGTGACGGTGACGGTTACGATGAGGATGAACCGTTGGTGGATTTCCATTACATCGCCGAGCAGCGCAGCGCGTCTTCGGAAGAGGCTTCCAGGTCTTGGCAGAAAGCCAAGATGTTGAAGGGTACATGTGGAGCTTTTTGAAGAGGTCATATGTGTTTTATGAGATACCCTGCCTTAAAATAGCTATTGCGAGCGATGCTCCAGCATGTCCCTGCCAGGAATGTGAAGGATCATGAAATTGCTCTTAGTTGTAATGTTACGGTAATGTATACCCGGTTAATTAACGGCTTGTCTGCCTAGAAGAGGGAGAGTCATCCGAACTGAACTTAGAATCGTGTTCGTTTCAGTGGCTTTCATGGGGTAAGCTCGACGGGGGTTTTGCGGTGTGGCGAACCTTGAAACACGCTCCTTTTCCGCATGTGTTCTCCTTGGCAACACAGCAAGTAATTGGCTAGGTACAGGATTTAGTTCCAGTCGCAGTGCTACATGTTGCTCTACCAAAATCCAACAAGTGACCTAGAATCCCTGAACCATCGTGGAAACCTTTTGAAGTCCTCTCGCACGCACATATCCAAGTTTTTGAACCCCCGCGAAGCTACTTGCTAAAGCCCCGTAGGGTTTCCGAACTGGACGTCGCAGAGACAGCTTACCTGCTGCTGCTAAGAGCCGAAGTGCTGCTTCGGGGCAGGGAAGTGTCAAGGTCTGGGCTTTGGAGTCAAAGCAGAATCTTTGAAGTAAGAGGCCTGGAGGGCCTTCGGTTCTGCGTTTCGAGCTCCGTGCTTCAGGCTTTGAGCTCTAGCCACTTTAAGCAGGTGCCCAGCTTGAGTCGTTGAAGCTAGCTTCATCGTGCAACTTTAAGCCCTCGCGTAAAGCCTGCAAAGATTGAACTCTGAAATTCCTGGGTCAATGTACAACCTTGCAAAGATCAAAGAAATCCTAACCGAACCATTGCAATACACCTCAACCAGAAGCCCAGACACCTCTGCACTCCCAACCACATTCATGAAGATGAACTCACGGCTTTTCTCCGAAGTCAAGGCCTGATCCGAGCTCGATGTCTAGGGTCTGCACTCTCCAATGGCATCCCACGGCATTTTGAGGCGTGTATATGTATATATATATATATATATAACCATAACCCCCCAAAAAACTACCGACCCTCGTTTTGTATCGTAAATACCGTATCAAACTAGCTTTTCCGGAAGGTCAGGATTCTGTATCTCTCCAAAACTACCGAAATCAAACTGACATTTCAAGAGAACGTGTCAGTCAACTCGTTCAGGTTTGACGTGAGGTCCGGATTCAGTATCTCTCAAAGACTACCGAAATCAAACTCACAGTTCAAAAGAAAGTGTGAGTCAGCTCGTTCAGGTTCGACGTGAGCACGCGCTAAACAGCAACACGGTGCTCTTCTAATCAACAACCAACTTTTATTAAGGAAAACCAAAAAACAAAAACAAAGTCTTTTGAGACACTATGCGGCCAAACTCTCAAAAGATGGTTTTTTGGTTTTGCTTAGGAAGCAGGAAAACCAACTTTTTGCTAGGAAAAGGATGTTTTTGGCGTGAAAAACCAACTTTTTCGGAAAACCAACTTTTCCCTAGCAAAAACAAAAAACCCAAAAACCATCTTTTGGGACACGATGCAGCCAGACTCCAAAAAGATTGTTTTTTGGGTTTTCCCTAAGGAAAAAGTTGGTTTTCCTGCCCAGAACCATCTTTTTCCCAGGAAAAAATTGGTTTTCCTGTCCGAAACCATCTTTTTCCTAGCAAAAAATTGGTTTTTCATGTCAAAACTCAAAACCATCTTTTTCCTGGGAAAAGTTCGTTTTTTCCTGCCCAAAACCATCTTTTTTCAGGAAAGTTGGTTTTTCCTGTCGAAACCAATTTTTTCCTAGGGAAAACCAAAAAATATCTTTTTGGAGTCTGGCCGCATAGTTTACCAAAAAAATTGTTTGTGTCTTTTTTGTTTTTCCTAGCAAAGAAGTTTGTTTTCCGGTCCAAAACCATCTTGTTCCTAGGAAAAAAATTGGTTTTTTCACGCAAAAACCATCTTTTTCCTAGGAAAATTTGGTATTTAGCTTCAAACCCTGTGCTTTCTTAGAACAAAGTTTGTATTTCATTCCAAAACTTTTTGACTTGAGTTTCTGGTTTGTGCGTGTGCAGGTGTGTGTATGTTCGGTATGTCCCATGTTCGCTCGGTCGATTCCGGGTGGTACAAAGGCTACTATACCAGAGCGGCTGCCAGGGCGAACATTACGGTCAGCATTGGGTTAGGGTTGATGTTGTTTGGAATCAGGAGTCAGTTAACGATCCTCGTCGTTATGTTGGTATCTAGTACACGTTATTTAACGTTAGAGTTCGTATCTGCATACACGCATATTAATATTGTATATACACGCATACGGGCAAATCTGGCAGCAAGTCCGACATGATCATAGAATACAGCGAGAAAGGTGTGCCAGCTACAATAAAAAAAATATAGATATATGTTGATGTAAACAAGCAAGTGATTTTAGAGCACCAAATCTAAAGGCCATCATTTGGGCAACGCCAGCGATCGTGGTTGTTAGTGGAGTTCGTTTGGTGTAATTTACTATTAGCATGAATATGACGTCTACTGTTGAAGTAATTGTTTGGGCAGTATTTAGCGTACTTGTATGAATACAACAGGAACTCGTATTTGGGATGCCATGACTTTAAACTTCGGTGTCCAAGAATGCTCATGCTAGGGAACCACAGATACATCTGGATTGATCAAACCTGTTGGTGAAGCCAATGGTCTGGGTTTCTCCTAAAGCCACTATTTGGGTTGCTGTTGAGGGAAGTATCCGGTACACTGCGAAGACTACCCATGGGAACAGCTTATGGGTGATCGCAAGATCGATCTGAAGTTTGGCAGTAAGGTACATTTTGGAGTCAGATCCAATACTGGGGCTCTCAAGGCGACTGCAATATCCTTTCTATCGGGGGGCCAATCAAGCTGATGTATATTGTTGTATTCACCTTCAGGTCGATATGGGCATTAATATGGGGATGTATGGCGACGCATTTTAAATATGCGGACATAAAAATAGATTAAACAGAAACCTCATACTACCTCTGTGAAGGGCGCGGTCGGCCCGGCCATTCTTTAAAACATGCGGAGGATGTGCGTGGCGCTGGACGGCTGACGGGAGGGCTGGTGGAGGGTTGGGGAGGGCTGGAGGGTTGGTGCGGCATGGAACAAACAAAAGGCCCAGGTCAACACAGCAGAGTAGGACTGGGGGGGGTGGAGGGCGAGGCCCCGGGGCTGGGGCGGGCTGGGTGGCACCCAAATCTGAATCTTGCGAATTAGACGCTAATTCGCTCAAATCCGCAAAGAGGGATGGAGGGGTGGAGGGCCGGAGTTTTGGCCGTTGGCGCGGGCTCGATCCTGAGTCTGTCATTTGCCCCACCCGCAGAGTTTTGGCAGGGCTGGGGGCGGCCAAATCATTTGCCCCACCTGTCGAGTTTTGGCCTCAAAAGGCAAGGGTTGGGGCTTTGGGCTGGGCATGATTCTGACCTGAAACTGCGCGTCGCCATGTCCGAATGGGACAACCGTGAAAAAGCTAACAACTAGTGCTGCATGTCGAGGGCCCAACACCACTGGCCGCAACACCACTGACCGGACACGTAGCCTGCCTGGCTAGTGTGATGTATAGTGCGATGTGGTGTGATCAAATAACTCAAGAGCCGGACCGCCTCCGTCGGTGCCGGAGTGACCTGAGAACAGCAGCCAAATGTTATTCTGGAGTCTCTCCCCTGAGGCGCATGACCCAGTGTGTCACATGCGCCTGCCGCGGCGGCAGCGCTGGCGGCGCCTTAACGACTCCGATTCCGACGCGGCTTCAGATGGCAACCTCAGGGTTCAACCACCGCGCTCTATTTGGAGGGTCATGGGGACTTAGCAAGTAGGTTTACAATGGGGATAATTGGGGTGATTATATGATAGGGTTATTAACCTATGTACTCAGTCCCCCTGCCCTGCCCTCACCTGCAGTCCTGCCAGGGTCCTGCCTGAACTGCTTTGCGGATTGAGCGAATTAGCGTCTAATTCGCAAGATTCAGATTTGGGCCGGAACTGCCCTGCCCCCTGCCCTGTGCTGCCCTGGGTCCTGCACTGGGTCCTGCCCCTGAGTCCTTCCTGACTGACCCATCCACATTCTCATCAGCATCTATACAATTCGCAAGATTCAGATTTGGGCGCCCTGCCCTGCCCTGGGTCCTGCCCTGAGTCCTGCCTGGGTCCTGCGGGCTGTTCTGCGGATTTGAGCGATTTAGCGTCTAATTCGCAAGATTCAGATTTGGGTGCCGGGGCTGCCCTGCCCTGCCCGGCCCTGCCCTATACCCTGGCCCAATTCGCACAAAATGATTGTGAGTGTTTACGGAACAGGAATAGAAATACGGAATTAACGTTTCCGGAGAATATAGAACAGATACGCCATACTACCTCTGAGCCGCCGCCGTGTGGCCCGGCCACCACATATTCAAAAACCAAACCGTATAATGGGTTTATTAGACGTTGATCTATAAGGTATTTTTTCGGGTGAACGTGAAACAAAGTACTACTGTCACCATTTAGGAATAGGACAGGAGTCAATCAAGGCTCACGCTCATTCTGCTGGGGCTTTGATCTGAGACGAGACTACAGTGAAGGCTATTTTGGGAGTTAATATTCGGCCCCTTATTGATCTTCGGGTATTCAGACAAACTCTCATCATTAATCATCTCTCGGAATATCTGCATGAAGGGTCGCAAGGAATTGAGAATGAAGGAGGCTGCCTTTATACACTCTCTCTCTCTCTGTTTTTCGGGAGGACCCGCCTTCTAAACACGATGTAGAATGACAAGACCGAACAAAACAAGTGCGAAGCTTGAACCACTGAAGACCGATTCAATACCCCAACAGTCTCATCTGAACACGCGAAGCCCTTTTACAGAATCCTCATAACACACAAAGTCTCCCCCTGCAAGGCCCTTTGCTCCTCCATGGAGTGCATGTCGGAGAAAAGCCGGTCCCGAAGGTGGCCGGGAGAGCCTGAGCGAGCCCCATTGGTTCGGCTTCAGAACCAGAGGAAGCAAGGTTCTGGCCATATTTTGGTATGTTTATAACGAGGAACTTCAAGCAATGGTGTCACCAATCATTCCAGCTTCTATATGATCTTGCTTGCCTATCTTTGTCGGGAAGGGCTCTAATGCAAGGGGTAAAGGTTTTGGTCGGATCGATTTCGCGTTTAGCATTCGCGCTACAAAATTCTATGCGCTTCTATGGTTCTGCATCGACTTCAAGGGTTTTCGGGGCTCGAGGACTCGGGTTGTGGTCTGGGATATATGGCTGGGCATTGAGCCCAACACTCCCTAAACCCCAGACCCCGAAACCTGAGCCCCTATATAGATCCTACAACCTCATCAGGCCTCCAAACCCTAAAACCCTCCAAATCCCGACGTGTTTGAGGCCTAGACACCGCTAAAACCATCCCCAAATTGCCCTAAATGCCAGAGCAGATATGGCACGATTGCCTGGATTCTTAGAGTGGCACTTTGCTCGCTCCCGTGGTTTTAACAGGTCCTTTTGACTGAGGATGCGACCCTAACCCCAAACCGCTAAACCAATTGTTGAGGAGGGGCCCAAAGCCCTAAACCCCAAGTCTGGCTCCAGGGTTCCTCATTTCCCAAATTCCCACAACACGGAGACTTGGGCTCGCCGTGGGAGCTCCAATGTCAGTGTGGGAATCTAGGCTTGACCATCATCCCGAACGCCCGATAATATGTATGTGTGTATACATATATATATATGTATATACATATATATATATATATATAATACAATTATAAATATGCTGACCCCCCAATTGACCCGCACGACCTCTAAATGTGTGTCGCCGCTTTCCGAGTCTACAGTAGGAAAAGTTCTGTCTGTGCAACATCAACCATCTACCTTCGTAGTCGCTGATTTAAGCAATATTCATGTTCCTCACTAATGTTACTCTAAAGGCTGCTCACCTTCGCGCGTGACCATTTATACAGGGCCACGATAGCACTCCACTCTGTCACCTCAGATTCGAACACAGCAGCGATGGGGAAGGTAATGCTTTACGCACGCCGTTGGATGGAGAAGTACCGAATACAACCAAGGAGCCACTCGGTGGCATGTAGCCAATAAGGACTGGAGGATCGATTGGAGCTGTCGGCATACGTCCGTCATTCGGCTTTCCCACTAAGAAAGATATGATTCTTTCACGATTCTCTTGCGACAATCGCAACCAAGTCATGGCGAAACCAAGAAAGCGACAGGGAAAGGCACACTTAAGCCCAGAAGCCCAGAAAACTCCGGACAAAGGCGGCGAGTAATATGATGCCATACTGCAACATGACAGTGTCTCTCTCTCTCTCTCGCTCTCTCTCCCTTCGTTGCATCAGAGCATCGTGCTTCATTGACCAGCACGCGAAATCAACTTATGTTATGTGTTTACTCACCGCGACGCGTGACATTCTGTGACTGGAATCCGGAGGGATGATGCACATCATGCATTCTGGTGGGCGCCTACTCAGACATCAGAGTCTTCAGCATCTCCCCCGTCTTTGCCCACAAGTTCTTATTGCGGTTCCAATACGGCCACTGCGCCGACCGCTGATCTGATCCTTCCCGTCACGATGAGGTTTTCCGGCTTGCGTGGGGTGTCGCGCAAATGCTCCCGCAGGTGTCTCCAACACCTGTCCATAATCTGAGTACCGCTTTTCACTGTCAGCTTCTTGCCGTCCGATAGCTTCAGGTTGTCCACCTTCGTGTCATGGAGCTTCACCCATGTCACCTGTCCGGCGCATAAACAAAGCAATGCGTAGCTTTCCGGAGCGACACTACCCTTATACTTCATACGAGGACTTACCACGCACTATCTTCTTCTTCTGGTGCACCACGTTACAGTGGATGACCTTGTCCAACTTCATCTGTCAGCCATGCCCCATCCCTGTGCAAGATGACATTTCTCCACGATATGTGTTTGCCGGCCAAAGGCTTCCAGTCCCGCTTCCGGATGGGGCCTGGGCCTGCTGCCCGAGACTTGATGGTGGCCGGATTAAGGCGGAATAGTTGCAGAGACTACGGTTGGCCTCTTTCCCATGCCGTGGTCACCTTCTTCTGCCCACCGGTATCATCCAGCAAACCTTTGCCTAAATCAACTTCGTCCGCCTCCACATCACACCAACCTCCGTATGTGATGAGCTTCTCCTGGCGGTGGACGAACTTGGCTCGGGCGGCGTCTAGATTGTTGTAAATGCCGACGACGACCTGGTCATCCACGTCGAAGAGTAGATGGGTGCTCGCTTGAGGTATGCCGATGGTGGCGCAGAACAGAGCGGAGGCCTGCATGTTCAAGATTTGATTTGCTGTTCTTAGGGTGATAGAAGATTCGGTGGAAACTGTGGGGCCAAATACGGCAGTGGCAAGCACGCTTCGAGCACCTGTAGATGTATCCATCCCACTGTTTGCAGTACAAGGGCCCAACTCTTGCCGAAGAGCAATGAGGGCATTTGGCTTGATGAGTGCATTTCAGGAACATTTGCGCGGAACGTCCCAAGTTTTCACGTTCTTTTCTGCTCTTTTGGCTCCTTTGCCCATGCCTGACGTACGGGACTTTGACGGTGGATTTCTTTTTCATGATCGTGGATGGCTTCTTGAGGGCACGGGTCTTGCCACGCTTCGGAGCTGGCCATGTAGAGGAAGATGATGAGCGCACTTTCTTCGTGCTCTTCGCCGTCGGAAACTCAAAAAGAAGAAACCCACGCCGCTCGTTGTCCATGCGGAACTCGGCAGCGTGACCCTAGTCAACACGAACACATAGGTCTGGATTTTGTGTGTTGATTGTGTGTATGTGTATGTGTATGTGTATGCGTATGCGTATGTGTATGTGTATGTGTATGTTTATGTGTATGTGTATGTCTATGTCTATGTGTATGTGCATGTCTATGTGTATGTGTATGTCTACGTGTATGTGTATGTGTGTGTGTGTGTGTTTTGTTTGTGCTTTAGGTTTGGGTTTTCTTTGATTTTTACCATCCTTGCACATGTAACTCGCTGACACAGGTCAACATAATATATAGGATTGAAACAGTATGGGTCACTAGGGGGTTGCAATATATCTGTATACACGTGCACACATATATATATATATGTATATTTATGTATTTATTTAACATATATAGTTTATTATATGTAGCGTATATAAGATCTATAGTATACAAGCTACTAGCGCAAAAATCATATTCAGAAGGTCCAGGACAACCTTAACGTCGAAATGAGCCAACCCTCAACTCCAACTCCTACAGCCAAGAATGTCAAGACTCTGCAGCCCAAGAGCCATTCTTCACCCCTTTCTCCAGTAGCCTCCTGCAGATGGGATTTGTTCGGAGCCGCCGAGGCCTACGCTTTATAGACCTAAGAACAGCTCCTGGCCACATTCTGCCACTGTTCTTTGGATCCAGACATAAGGGCTGGGACATGTTGCCTTGGACAGGGTGGCTTCAGAGGGCTCTTCCGGGTTCTTGGGGTTACCCTAAACGCCAAACGCTGGTCCCTCCAACCTACAAGGCTTCGGGTTCCGGATGTTCAAAACTTGGGCTTCAACTTCTTGCCCCGTCAATTCCCCCGAAAGCTTCCGGTGGCAAAGGCTAAGAGCCGCTGCTTCGGGCTTCCGATAAAGGCACTCTCACACGGGTTCCTGTCAGGGATACGAAAAGGGGCTGATAAGGGTTCCGTTAAGGGCTACTATAAGGGTTCCTTTCAAAGGTTACGACCCGGGTACTATATGGTACTATAGCAGGCTTCGCGTCCGCAATGGTTAGGAGCTGAGAGGCTTATAGAGACTCTCTCAATAAACCCCCCTTACCTATAATAAACCTGCATAAGCCCTGTAAAAACCCTCTATAAACCCTATAGAAACCCTGAACCAGACCAGGCAGGGTTAGTAATGGCATCCTCTCAGCATTCAAAGCCGAGGAACGCCGAGCCTCGCAACCCTGAAACCCTGAATCCTCTGAGTTGCCAGGTCTTCGCTTGTAGGGTTTAGGGTCGAGCCTGGCTCTTATCTGTAGTGTAGGGTATAGGGAGCAAGTTTTTTTTATTTCAGGGTGGAACCTGGGTCTTAGTTTGGGGTGCAGGTCGGATGCCCAGCGCTTGCAGGAGAACCCTGCAAAACTCACCAAGACCCAAAGATCTGAATGGGTTGTCCTAGAACAACTCAAGTTTGGGGATGTAGGGCTTCGAGCTTGAGGACCTCTAAAAAGTTAGCTTTTAAGATTTGGGGATGGAAAACTTGGTTTGTAGTACAATGCACCTTTGACTCCAGGATTAAAGCTTAAGGGTCTAGGGCTTTAGGATTCTCGGGAGTGGATGCCTTCACTGCCTAAAACAACCGACAGTTGTTTGTTTTTGGGTGGGGTTGCTTGTTACCCAGGATGCCCCAAACGCCCTTAACCTTTCGGAGGCCTTGAACCCCAAATACGCAACACAGGAAGTTTTATTTCTAAACCATAAATCCTAAACCCTAACTCTACTTAGATCCTTTATTTGGAAAGACTGAACTCTGAACGAGAAGGCCCAGGAGGATACCTTGAACCATCTGTACATACACACACACACATATATATATATATAAATACATATACATATATATATATAGACTATATACATACATACAGAGATGTGTGTATATACCAAAATCTATTTAATTCTATTTCTGCATTTTATCTATATATATATAGTATACACCACATGTACGGCTCGTTATTCCGGGCTCCGGGATATATTCAATACTTTAAGGCGAGTGTTGGGCCTGATGGCGTCAACAGGCCTAAGACCCACACAAAGCCCCATGCTAGGTGTCCCAAGATATTGGATTTAGGACGATTCGTGCTGGGATCCCCTAAACCACAGGTTCAGAGCATGAGGAGAATGATGAGCTTCTGCTATAATAAGTGTCCCGAGATACTGGTAGACTGTGAAGGTTCCACGATTTGGCAGCTCCTCAGTATACAAGAAACCAGGGTTTAGGGTTTAGGGTCAAGCCACGCTAGACCCTAAATGCCGAAAGCTTGGTTTGCAGGCGGCAGGTTTTCGTTGGGTACAAGCCCTGATCGAGTTAAATGGTTTACATACACTTCAGGGCCTTCGGGTCTTGGGGCCGGTGCTTCAGGGTGTAGGGATGTGTAGGGGGTCGGGATTTTCTTGAGGCGCACATTCTATCCAGGCTATCTTGAACCCAACCCCTTTTTCGAAACCATGTGCCCAAATGCCCTGGCGCATCTTGGCCTCAAATTCTAAAGCCATTAAGGATAGAGGCATCGACTATGTGGGCATCAAGTGTGAAGCCCACAAACATAACATATCACCATCCAGGCTATCTTCGTTAAATCCACGTCAAGCTTCCCTAACGCATCAACGCATATACCTCTAAGGGACTTTCCGAAGGAACAAGTGTGAAGACAAGCATCTACGTCCGGTGGAAGGTATGTGGGGATGACGTCGTAGTCAGACATCCAGCCGCCTCCGACCGCCGCCATTGCCAAGTAGCGGATGTAGCATTGAAAATCATACCTGCGCTCAAAGTGGCGTAGGGCAAAGCCAGGCTGGAAGGAGGTGCTTTCTTGTTAAGGGGTATAAAAATTAAGTTACCACAATAAGGAAACCATACGTGTATTACTTACTATAGATCCCTATATTATGGTAACTTCAAGTATTTTCCTTAATAGGAACCCAGAATGTGGCGAAACCAGAATGTGGCGGTTCCTGCGGCAGGGCAAGGGCAGAGCTGAGGGCCGCAAACAGCTTCGGCTGTGCCGTTGCAGCAAATGGCTCTGGCAAATGCTCAAAACTTCAGGTTTAAGGTATTGTGGTTAATTTATTTGAAGCCTTTTTGAACGAGGTCTTCCTGAAGTGCCTCCCGATGAGCCAAATCTACAAACATGTGTTAATTGAAGTCTAAACCCTCAACCCTAGCAGGTTTCGGGCATTGCGGCTTTTTTGGGGGTGGATATAAGGGTTCGGCAGCCAAGGTGCTCATAGCCCTGACCCAGCGGCACCTTGCCCAGCTGTTTTGATTCTTGTTACTCGGAGGCCTGATCGGAGAATGTGCCCTAGTTGGGGCCCTCCATGCGACACCATCGACCTCCGAGCACCAAGCCGTTGTACTACGGCCAGTATAGTCAGGTCATTAAGAGGACATTCTTGGGGCTTAGTGAAACTCCCAAACAGGCAACAGCAAGTCCATAAGCAAATCAGGAACGGGATTATCTAAGGGTTTTTTTCCGAGGGTTTGCGGTTTCAGCTGAGGATTCAGAGGCAGGAACTTTGTGAAACTAAGACGTCTCAAATTTGGAGAACGTGTATTCAGGGTCCTTATAACAGTCTGATAATGTGAGAGTTGGGGTCTGCATTGAGCCCTTGGCTGCTGAATTTCCCACATCCCTGAACAACTCTAGAGCCCTAGACAGGGCAGATAAGAGCTGGATTACAATCTTAAATGGCTGCTGCGGAGCCCTGCAAGTACTGGAACCTTCCTTTCAATCAAGCCGAAAAGTCAAGCCGAAAAGCCTAAGCCCAACATCCGAAGTCTCAACCCCAGGAAAAGATTCTCGATAATTTCCAGCAGGTCTCTCAGGGGTTCGTCAACAACTGGCCGCTTGTCGGTTTAAGTCAGCATGGTTTATACGGGTATGTGCTGCAGAATCTGCTGCCCTTGCTGAAAAAGATGAAGTTCCTGGGAACGAACACAGAAGAAACACGGCTTGGGTGGATGGTTTTGTTGTTATTTAGGCTATTCCCGACACCCTGCAGTTCGGCTGTATGTTGTTAATGTAATCTACTGGCAAATGTAAGGGTGTTGGTATCTCCCCTTACTCTTGCAGATCCGTTCAGGCATGGGAGATACGGATAAAGCATGAGGTAGTTGCAGAGTTGCTCCGAAGCCTAAAACCTGAACCGTTGAGCCCTGCACCTGAAAGCCCCAATCCAAATTCCTCCCGACCTTCGTCCACAGCGTGTGGTTGAACTCCTCGAACTCGGGCATCTGCTGCGCATGGCTGAGGTTCAAAATACGGATTGTCCTCGCTGCGGCATCGAGTTTAGGGTTTGGGGGGAACGCAAAACCCAAGCTGTTTTATTGTCCAGGTTTTATCAGAAAAACCAGTGGGTAGTGGGATAAGCTTAATCTTAAGCTTAACCTTAAATCAGTATGGGCCCTGGGCCTATGGAACCCAGCCTGAACCTAAACCCGAGAAACCCTGACCCAGAAACCCCTGCACGTTGCAAAACCAATACTGACTTTGGCCACGTAGTTTCCCATCCCTACCTGTCAAGCCTCTGCATTCAAGCATGCTCGGAATGTAGAAAAACGCGTTGGCAAGACTCGTAGAAGGCTTTTGGGATCTGTAAATTGGAGAAAGCAAGTGGAATGGGGTTCTGGGCTGTATGAGGACCAAAGTCATTTGCGAATGAAACGCAAGATGGCTTGTGCAAATCACAATTTTGCCGCTGACAACAATCGGATCCAACGACCGAAACTATCTGCTTCGTTCCATTGAGAGTCTCTCTCTCGTCTCTCTCTCGCTCTCTCTCTCTCTCTCTCTGTCTCCTGGGCATAGGGCGCGGTCAGGTCCCCCGGGCATCACGCCCACCCCTCTCTCCCTCTCTCTCTCTCTCTCTCGCTCTCTCTCTCTCTCTCTCTCGCTCTCTTTTTGTATAGATGCATATTTGTGCATGTGTGTATGCATGACTTGTGTGTGTGTATGCATGCATGCATGCATGCAGGCATGCAGGCAGGCAGGGCAGGAATGGATGGACGGAGGGCTGTCGAAGCCTCTTATCAGTCATTTGGTAAACCCCTCTTAAGGACTACCCTTGTTTTGAAGCATTGGACTTGTTACTGGAATGCTTAAGGACAACCCTTATCTTTAGTATTCTTTGGTAAAGACTTCGCTGGAGACCGGGATCCATCCGGCACGCTCCCAGGCATAGCGCCAGGCAGCCAACCTGGGAGCTGACTGCTGCGAGGGGCACGAAAGCTATACTGTAACTAGGGGCCTCTAAAAAAGAGTGACAAGAATAGCAATATAGTAACTAGCAATTCCTATTTGGGGTTCTGGGCATATTTCCTGCCATATACCAACTGTTCAGGCATTTATATCGGATGCGTGACCTGGCGTTCTCATCTTGAATGGGGTTTTGGGCTTGGGTGTTACTGTTGGCTTGTGATTCAACCCATTGTTCCGGATACGAAGACGTTTCAGGCGGTGTGCGCCTCAAGACTGTTAGATTAGTGAGTGAAAAGGTTTCCGAGATGGATGATGCTGTGATGCTTCTAGTAAGGATCTCACATGTAGCCTGTATTCGAGGATCATTTATTATATATTGAAGCTCGCTGTTTATTGCATCTGCCCGAGCAACCCTTAAAATGCTTAAAGCCTGGTGAGGTTTAATTATTTGGCTGTGGCGGCTGGAAGGCTTTCGGCTTGGGGTTTGCAGGATTTAAGATCGAGGTCGTGGGGGAAGTGGCTCTCGCCGTCGATTCTCAGCTCGCTTTCACCAAGACACCAATGCAATGTCCAACTTTACACCCCATAAACCTTCACTAAATAAAAAGTCCTCATGTGTCTGTCGCTCTAAACCCTCTGAACCCCGTAAGCTCGATAAGTCGATAAGCCTATAAGTCCTGCAAGCACAAAGAACCCTCTGAGCCGAATAAACGGCAGACCTACACCCAGAATCACATCAGTCAGGCTTTCCAGGAACTCTAGACTCTAGACCAAACGGACAAGCTGCACAGAAGTTGGAGCCCTGCTCCTGTTTCACCCGGTAATACCTCAATCTAAGCTACCGGAGACCGCGGCTTTAAGCGCACCCCTATGACGTCTACCCATGCCATGTAGCTCTACAACTAGGCAAACCCTAGTAGCCCAAACAGGCTACTTCATCTTAGACTTTCCAAAGACGCCAGCACTCCACGGATTTCTGAACTGCGAAGACTCTTTTGCCAAGGCTCGTCGGGTAGGCTTCCTTACTCGCGGCTCCACGTGTTGGCGATATACGGCATAAGGCATAATCTAGCGAATCCCAAAACCCTCTTTCTAGGGGTCGCGCTATACAAACATGGACACACCCCTAAAGCTGGGATGGTGCTTGTACGAGAATGTAGGAGCCTTAATAGTCAGAATAGAGCTTTGGTGTATATTATACTACAGTGTAAATAAGGAGCCCCCAAATCCTTATTCTGATTATTGAAGTCCCTACTTTAATTTTCAGACTGTTTATCTGCTCTTGGGCTCCTGGGCATGAGTCGGTTTCGAGGCTCACAACTGGGCAAATCCACACGACGTACATATCTGTAGGTCAGATAGATTACAATTAGAAGGTCTGGCATCGAAAGAACACCTCTCTCCATCCAACTACAAACCGTCAACACGTTCTCGCCAGTCCTGACATACACGTTGCACACATTCTAACTATTTGAGGACATCCGCTGCTCGATAGATGCTACAACTGCACCGAGCATATCCCTAAAAGTCTAGGGGAGATGGCTAACAGCCGATATCGACGATATCCAAGCGGGACGCTTCGGGTTGACACGATCAGCAGAACGATCATCAAGATCCGAAACTCATGTGGCTACGTTTGGATGGCACAAATGTCATTCCTGTTTCCACACCTCGCAAAGTACATGGCTCCATGCCGAAAGAGATAGTGCTTTGGGCGAGAGAACTGGTTCAACGGTGGGCATGTGGGTAGCGGGCTTAAAGACCCAAGAAGCAATGCCCCAAATCCTAAACCCAAGAACCAAAACCTCTGAAAGGCCTGCAACCTGCACTTTTGATGAGCCCTAAACCCTAAGTCTTTAAGTACTAAACCCTATATAATTTTTTTATAATCCCCACACCCTGAACCAAACCCCGAGCAATCAGCCCGAGGGGGCTTTATGCTTAGCCTAGGCTCGGAACCCCCGCTGGAGCTGATGGGTTGAAAGTAGGTGTGCATGACACCGCGGCTTTCCTCGTTGAAGAAAGGGGGCTGAGACACAAGAAGGCTGTATGGACCACAGGGTTAGGGAAGAAGTGATGGAGGGCTTTTTTTTTGCAGCACTCGAGGGTTTAAGGGCTTGCGGGGTATGGGGATTTAAGAGTTGGGGTTTGTGGGGCTTCGGATGTCTTGAAGTCTACGATTGAGGGCTTGGACTTGGGTTTGTAGGTTCAGGCGCAAGACAACTCCTCGAACATGCTAAGGGCAAGGGGAGGACCGATCGCCTGCATTCAACAGGAAGACCCTGTGTGAAAACCATACACCCAACAGCTTGGGGCCTCAGTAATTAGAACAAGGTTCTGGGTACGTTATTGTATGATTCTCCACTGGGAATCTGTTTCCAGTTGTTCAAACCTCTATATACACAGCGAGAATCAAGCCCTTAAACCTAGAAGCGCCCTGAATTTCGAGAAATTCGCGAACCAAAAGTCCCACAAAGCTGGTGTGCGGAATTCAGTCTACAGCGAAGATTTCAGCCTTCGGAGTTTCCTCGGTGTGAACATGCCCAGAGAGCCCGTGAAGCCCCTGACAAACGAGAAGTTCGTAAACTAACAGAGTTCCTATGATGATACCATGCGCTCGAGCAATCCTTTATAGAAGCCTTTTATGGTAAGCCTGGAAATGCTCCCAAAATCTCCCAAAACCATCCAGCCAGAACCCTACGCCCTTTCCGACGAACCCTGAAAGCCTAAATGCCAAGGGACCGTATTGGGAACCATACGATCCATCCTAGGCGCGGCAGCGCTCATATTCACTATTGTAAACATGAAAAGGACTCCTAAGAAACAGTCAGAGTGGCTCCAAGGGCGTTTATCTAGAAGCTACGGGCGTGAGGTCTGGGCTTGCGGCGGTGGGGGTTTACTGGGGGCTTGGGTGGGGCCAGAGTTCAGGCTTTCGGGCTCTTTAGGTGGCTTTGGATTAATACAACAGCGCTGATGACTAGAATGGGGCTTCAGGGGTAAATCTGAATACAAGTACGATCAGGAACCGCAAGGGATAGTATTGGTAATTATTTGGACCCCGATGTTACGGTTTTAAGTTTGGTCCTTCACGAGGAAGTTTGGGGTTTCTGCGCTTCGGGCCATATGTGGATTATAAGCTGAAGGGCTCCTTCGGCTGACCCTACACCCATATTGTATGGGATCCTTAATCGGGGTACGTAGTAGTAGTAGTAGTAGTAGTAGTAGCAGCAGCAGTAGCAGTAGTAGTAAGACTATGTAGATAGAGTGAGACTACGGGAATACTCTCGCTGATTATTGGGCTGTCCCTAGATTCAGGGTTTAGAATGTAGCATTTTGATACTGTAGAGTTCTGGCTTCCAAACCGTACATGCAGACGGCCAGAGCCCTCGGCCAGCAAGCTTCAACAGTGCGGTCCTGAAGCCATGCAGAAATCAGAAAGGCATCTCTGCGTGTGTGTGTACACGTGTTCGTACTTTGCAGGATGCACTGTACCTGTATGGAGTTTAAGAACTATGTTCGTGGACGTTCCACATCCAGCCTAGCTTTGCTTCCACCCGAACAAAGTCAAAGTAGGTACCAGAACTACCATCACCATCACTCCATATGGAATACAACACGGCATCTCCTCATCCTCGATATAAGCTATGCACGCCAAACGCTAAGCCCTGCGTTAGGTTCCCCGATCTATGAACCCCTCTTGCACCCGCACGGAGCTAGCAACCACAAGATCCGAAGCACTAACAAAAACAAGCACCACTTCCCCTGAAGTATGAAGCGTCCTGTACCTTAAGGCCCTATGGTGTTCAATCGCTTTCGGCCAAGGGGCCAATCCAGCCCGGCCTTGTCCTGTCGAGTCTTTGCAAGTATTGTTGCAGGGGTCGAGGGTTGAGGGGATTTTGGGTTGGTGCTGAGGCTCAATTGAGCTGTGTTTTTTTTATTGTATGGGCGGTTCTCATCCTTGTAGAGCCTACGCTAGGCTACGCACCTCTACGCGCTATCCCGGCCCACCATGGGGAAAGCTACCTACGCAGAGATATCTCGAGCTATGATGGCCTACGCAAGCCTACGCGCTACGGAGGCNTAGAGCCTACGCTAGGCTACGCACCTCTACGCGCTATCCCGGCCCACCATGGGGAAAGCTACCTACGCAGAGATATCTCGAGCTATGATGGCCTACGCAAGCCTACGCGCTACGGAGGCCTAAGGGGACTTGTCTTGTAAAACGTCGAAGCCTTTACGTATTTTTTCGTATATATATATATATATAGCCGGCTGTGTGAAGAAATTCTGAGAAACACCCTGCAACACCCTTGAACTTTCTATAAGAAGGCTCTCAAGACCTCAAACCAGCAGCCGAAAGCCTAAACCCGGAAATGCAAGTAAGGAGGTCAACATAGATGACTACAAGGAAAGCCCTATACGCCTAAAGCGACTCCTAAGGCTACGCGCAGCCTACGCAAGGACTACGCCGTGCCTACGCGAAGTGCACTCCACTACATCCGATTTTGGACCTCCTNTAAAGCGACTCCTAAGGCTACGCGCAGCCTACGCAAGGACTACGCCGTGCCTACGCGAAGTGCACTCCACTACATCCGATTTTGGACCTCCTCGAGGCCTGTAGTAAATTAAAGCTACTTAAGGAAGCTGGAACTCTGTTGTGTTGCATGGGTCCGCGTGCCCTGTGATGCAGTCATGGCACGACTTCGATTATTTAGAATACCAACTACAGTCTGCTTAAGAAGAGAAAGACTCAAACACGGTACAAACAAACCTTTTGCTCATATCTTATAGCACATTTCAAGACATAGCCTACGCAGCCTATGCAACATGTCGGCCCTACGCAAGACCTACGCGCCTCGTAAAGAGTAGCTACGCGGAAGATGTTGGATTATATCGGATATTCCGGTTTATATAAATTCACACATGGCTAAAAAAAACGCTGCTCAATTAGAGTGGAATTTGCAGGGCCCCGACCATAAGGGTGACGTAGCAGTTACAGGTCAGAACGGTCTACTGAAGAGTCTACTGCTCTGATGGACTAGCAAAACTACTTGTGCGGGTTTGGGATACGATGTACAATGACTATATCCGATGGTCTTATGAGTCTAATGGCTTCTCTGGCGCCTTTGTCACTAACCCTAAACTTGCTCCCCGAGTCTACACACGGACAGCCAAAGGCTGCAACCCACACTCGAACCCTAATTAGGGTTTTTTAAAGTGTGTCGGACCATTCACTTCGCCAGAGCGTCGTAAGCAGCTTAGGGTTTCGACTCGCACACTCGCACTGGGCAGGCACGTCTGGTTAGGTCTCATTGCTACCGGTAAGACTCCTGGCTGAGAGCCTGATACCCACGACAACAAACAGACAAGGTACAATCAGTAAAAACAAAGTTTCTCGTGGGACATCAGGGCCCCTCACTTCACTACAGTTCAAGAAGCATACCTGTGAGAGCAGGACCAAGGGGAACCATCATATCATAGAGAACCTAAACCAAACATACAATGGTATAGTAAAGCACAACCTGCTGCACCAGGTATATCTCTTGGCACACTAACAGCTTCAACAGACGTCGCTTGGAACTGCTGTAGGAGCGAGTGCTGACATGTACAGATAAAGTTTAGAGGTCTCCACAAGGCTTATGTCAAACAAACTACGGCTTCATGCTGCACCTTCACAGTGCTTCACACCTCCGCCGACCACATGCAGTACCCATCAGCTTCAGCATCTGAAAGCTTAAATTCTCTCTTGAACTCATTCCAGAATTCTTGAATTCTCTCGCCCGATCCATGGCAGATTAAATTTATTGACAAAGCCGATACACCATGCAATGCGCAGAACATGCAGTAAATTCAAACGGTCCATGCCACTTGCAGATGCAGATGTGCCATACAAGGCGCAGAACATGCAGTAAATTCACACGANCCGATACACCATGCAATGCGCAGAACATGCAGTAAATTCAAACGGTCCATGCCACTTGCAGATGCAGATGTGCCATACAAGGCGCAGAACATGCAGTAAATTCACACGACCAGGGCTCCGCAACTGTACGCTGCAGGTTACGGCCCACACTTGCCACCAAGTCAGTGAGTGTTGCCCGCAGTATTCTCATTGAAAGATTTCACCTCTTTTTGTCCTTGTCCGAGACTGCGTCGTTCACTGTTGTTCTGTGNTGCAGGTTACGGCCCACACTTGCCACCAAGTCAGTGAGTGTTGCCCGCAGTATTCTCATTGAAAGATTTCACCTCTTTTTGTCCTTGTCCGAGACTGCGTCGTTCACTGTTGTTCTGTGTTCTTGGTGGGAAGGTTGCCATCTCACTTGGTAAAAGTGTGCAGATTTCAGAGCTGCAAATGCGAAGAGGTCCACTATGCAGTNTCCACTATGCAGTCCCCATCATATAAGCCAAATTGGAGCCACGCGAGAAAATGTCCAGCAGTGAGATGGGCGAACGTCCGCCCAATCAGTCTGATCTAAGGAGGCCTGAGAAGAACATCTCGTCATGCAATAGGCAGTTTCGGGTTGCGGCCCACCCATGCCACCAAGTCAGCGAGTGTTGCCAGCAGTATTCACACTGGCAGCTCGCGCCCTTCTTCGTCCTCGTCCACGACCGCGGTGTTCGCTGTCTTTCTGTGTGCG
>BGNK01000584.1:90389-227431 GCA_003297005.1 Symbiodinium sp. clade A Y106 | reverse complement strand
ATTTACAGTACTTTCGTGATGTCGGACCATCTCTTATAGTCACCAATTGTACTCTGGACTTTGCGAACTCGACATTGGGCTTTGCGAGGGCTTTCGGCGAAAACTCGAAATTGGTTGGGAGGAAGCTTGTTTTTACGCGGTATTTAAAGTACTTAGGTCATGTCGTAGTCCATTGCTGCCACCGTTCTGTAGCAGCATTGTTGCTTTCGGGGGGGGGGGCATGATGACGTGCAGCAGCTTCTCGAACACCACGCACCACTTCAAAGACAAACCCTCCTACGCTGAGGTCTGGGCTTCAAGGGTGTTGGCGAGCCGCTCCCATGTACAGCTGGCATCTTTGTTTTTGATGTTTAGAAGATGTTGCGCTCCAGGTTTTGGTAGTGTTTAAACCTTCTTGGCAGCACCTGCTTGTTCCACGGTATTTACAGTGTTTCGTACTATCCGACCACCTGTGGTTTGGCAGTTTCTTCCCCGTCGAATTTGCAACTCCAGTTGCTGTCGCAGTTTTGGGGCTTGAGTCTCTGCAACTTCACCGGCCGTGACAGTTGAGGCAAGTGAGCCTCGGGAACTTATGCAGCTGTCACATATAGGGAGCCTCAGCCCCTGCATCTGCGACAGTTAACCGTTCACTCGTAGCCCAACTTCTGCAGCTGTCGCAGATAGGGGGCCTGAGCCCCTGCATCTTCTGCAGCTGTCATTTTCGTTGATGATGACGATGACGATGGGTTGAGGCGCCAGGTGGTTGGTAGGGGGGGGGCGTGGCTAGTAGTAGCAGTAGTAGTAGTAGTAGCAGGAGTAGTAATAGTAGTAGTAGTAGTAGCATTAGTAGCCGTAGCAGTATCAGTGGTAGTAGTAGTAGTAGTAGTGGCAGTAGGAGTAGGTGCACGGACCCTCAAAAAACAATGGTCGCTCGGGTACCTTGAAGCTGCGCAAACCATGTCCGTAGCGGTGAACTCGGACGTTTCGATTACCGCAAGAGGTGCCACGGGTGTGCACCGGCCACTGCCGGTCACTTTTGGCTGCAGCCACTCAGAAACGCCACTTTGACTTCTGCCCGTGCCAAACGACAGCATTCCGTTGACGGGCAAGGACTACAACAGCTTTTCGCTTCAAGCTTTGGCGTTGGGCACAGTTTCGGACCGTACACATGTCTCAAAACATTCCGAAGCTCTGCACGTGCCAACTTTTCTGCTACTGTATCATCGTTGTCGCTATCACATCATCATTATGGTTCTTCTCTCGTCACTACCATTTACCTTCGTCATAAAACGCAGGCCAGCCAGGACGACGACGACTACTACAGTACTGGTACTAGCGACTCATTACGAGTTATGTACCAGATAGGAGTTATTGGTTCCTCGCTTGTTTCATTTAGACTTCGCACGAGCTTTTATGGGGTTCCTTGAGGCTTAGACACTCTTCCTTCCTCTCTCTGTCTCTCCCCTGTGTCTCTCGACGTCACTGGAGAGGTTGCCGGCGTTGACGGGCAGCCTCCAGATCTGCAAGGCCGCCACCGGCAGCGCCCTGTTGGGCATCAGCCCACAGCCCGGGTGCCGAGACTGGGGTCAATGCTGCAGTATAACCTTGACCAAGCAGTATTGGGTTGTTTGGATTTCAGGACGCTGGAGGAAATTAATTAAGCGGTTTCAGAAAGGTCTGCAGACTGAATCCACCACTTGAGATCCCTTCACTGCCTTCACTGCTCGCTCAACGCATATTACAACTTAAAGCATATTTGCATGTGCTCGGATGTACGCCAGAGGCCGACTTCCCTGAGTCTTTGCACTACGTTTCTGGCAGCTGGCTGGCACTGCCTGGACCTGCTCCTGCCCTGCCTGACGCAATGGCCCCTTCGGGCAAGGTGTACACCGATGCTGCTCCTTTTTTTTGAGAGACGACATCCAATGTCATCTGATTACCCCCCCCGCTTTGTCATGTGGTATATCAACTCAATGGTAGGCTCTTGCCGAGGCATCACGTAGCTCCATGCCACGCTGATTTTTGCCTCACATGACCCCATGTTAAGATGTCCCCGGCGTCGCTGCACAATCCACTTTAGTTTGAAAGCGCACTGCAGATGCAGAATCCACGCGGCCGAAGCGAAGCAAATCAGAAAGCGAACGGCTGACAGTATCTTCTAACGCGAGTGTATGCTACAGGCCAATGAATTTATGTGCTTCTGGCGAATCACCCACTCTGATCCTGGGAGGCTGCGGTCCACCCCTGCGGAGGGCACGGCTCCGCAACATAAAGACACATGACTCATATGACGTATGTGAACACTGCGTTGTGCCACGACGACCTCAGACACTCAAGAGTCCCTCGCAGCTGCCGTCTGACTCAAGTTTCAGCATTTCACCTTAGGCATAAGATTATGCCATCGCGATGATCCATGCGATGTCTCGGTCAGGAGTACACTCAATGGCTGCTGTTGAAAGCGGCTTTAGCCGCCTTGCTTCTTTGCTCGACTAGGCACCTAACCGGCAAGACAAGCCGATGCGCCTGCGAGATGCATTTCTCGGGAAGCCTTTGCGGACTCGCATCCGTTCTCTTACTGCCTGGTTTGCGAAGCAATGCAAGCAGCCAAACTCGACCGAGCTGGCATTACAGGAACCTCAGACACCCCCCCGTGCCCCGCGACATTCTGCAGTGCAGCACAGCAACTTTGCGGAATGCAAGCGCCGTCTGCAGCCAGGAATCGCTGCCTCACTGCAGCTAGCAAATCGTGTCATGTCTCGGCAATGCAGCAGCAAAACCGCAGCCGAAGGGCGCGCCATCCAAACATTCAGGACCTTGCTTGGCACAGCGAAGCCGAAGCAACTCATCATGCAGTTCCGCAGCAATGGTCGGCTTTGCTGGGTTCTTGTCGGGGGCCGTGTGGCCTTTGGAACATGCTCCTGGCTTGTCCCGGCATGTTCCCACCGAGAAGACACTTCTGCACCACATGATGAATGATGTCGCACCGCATATTAGTAATTCAGTATGCCAGTAAGCTGCGCAGTTTTCTGACGGACTGGGATGCCGGCACACCGAAAAGAGCTCGGCATAACCATAACTGCCCACGGAGACTACGAGGAGATTCCCCAAGTTGTTGATTATTGCAAAAGGTTTTTCCAAGACAGGCTTGTGAGACGAAGGGCCGATTTGCTGGGGCTCGAGCTCAGCTCGTTGTCACCAAAGGAGCCCAGCAACTCGCTGACAATGACCTCGCTTCAGGGATATACAATTTGTGCCTGATGCTTGCTGATCAGAATTCGCGAGGCACAGCAAACTGACACCCCAACATCAGCTTTTCTTGGAGCTTCCCATTCCCGCATGTCTCCGGCCACGACCTGGCGACAGTTGCTCCGCCACAGCCCACGACACACATGTCGTGGCGAGGAGTATATACTCCTGCAGAGCATCGGAGTAACTGCTGGTTGTCAGATTTCGCGAGTGGTGTCAAGCACCGAGTTCTTGTTGAGTCTACAGATTTGTCAGCATTACTGCATGTTGTTGCTGAATCGCACGTGGGTACGCGAACATGAATTACGCCGTGCCGGATCACTCTAGCCAAGAGGCCAACAGCGAGGCCGAAAATTTCTTCCATTTCAATCAACAAGGCGCACACCATGGCACCACAGGGGGGTCACATTCCTGTGAGGTCAGAAAACCCGAATGTGGTTGCTGGCAGATGGTGCAGCTTCAGCTATGACCCCGGGCCTTAGTCAGAGCTCAAACGCCTGAATGCCAGGAGTTTCATCTATAGTATAGTATGTGTAGTTTGAGGCTTGGAGGATCCTGGGAAGGTTGGTTGAGTCATTGAGGCTTCCTGAGCTTGGTTGCTTGGTTGTGGATTGCACCGTCTTTCGCGGCCCTGCGGCAATCAAGTGGCTCGCAAAAAGAAAACTTCGGACACAGTTTCCGGGTTGGAACCCATGGGGGAAGCGAGAACACGTTGAACTGGTATTAAGTCGTCCGTGATTCTGCCCTGTTTCGGAATGGCTCCTAATGTCCTGATCGAGAAGAGCAGGGTGGCCTAATATGCCTAACCCATCTAACATCTGGAAAGCCTTAGTGCTTCTTCAAGTGACCCTTCTTCATTTAAGCAAAATGGGTGCCTCAAGCCGCATAAATCCCACATAATTCCTTCTTAAATCCCGTGCAACGGTGTGCTGGGAAAACCTAGGGAAAACTTGAGGAAAATTGAGGGATTTTGTTGGGAAGCTGTGCTGGCTGTGGATTGATAATTTTTATGCTGGGCCTCGTAGACTTTTTGATTGCTCGAGTGCTTTTCTCCAAGATGCCCAGCAGGGAGACGAAGGGAGTATCGGGCAAGTGCTCGTTGCCCTGTGATTACTTCCTGAAAATCTAGTTTGAATTTTGTGGTTTTCGGTGGGAGTTTAATGGGAATTCAACGGGAAGAGCCGGAAAAGTTTGAGTTTTGTGGTTGTTTGTGGTTTTTTGGTGGGAATTTTGTGGTTTTTGGTGGGAGTTTGGTGGGAATTTGAGTGGGAATGTGGAGCACAGCAGAAAAACAACGTGCTGGCATGATGGATGAGTGACCTGCTCCTCTCTGTAATTGTCGTTGAGAGTGCAGTGGGGAGTCTGGCTGTTTTTGGTGGGGGTTTGTCTGTTTCTGGTGGGGGTTTGTCTGTTTCTAGTGGGGGTTTGCTTGTTTTTGGTGGGGGTTTGTCTGTTTCCAGTGGGGTTTTGGCTGTTTTAGCGGGGGTTTGTAGGTTTTCGGTAGGCTCCTACATAAATTGAAAAGACCCCAAACCAAAAAGGGTATGAAGCTATCTCCTGATAACACGGTGACACGCAGGCGCGGCTTGTGCCGCCCACCAAGATAATAATTTCCAAGACTGAGAAAACCAGATTACAAGGGGAAGCAACCGTGTCACAACACAAGCCTGCTGGTGCAAGAGACTCTTTCTTCTTGCAGCGACGTTGAGGCCAAAGCAAGCAGTGCTTCGGAGGCCTACGGGAGTGCACTCATGGCAAATGCATTGTGCTAAAGTGCTAAACCTGGTTGAGCTCATGTGGTTGAGCTGCTGCGCGAAGAAGTGATCAGCCAACAGCGACATCTTACATAGCATTTCCAACCATTGTCTGGCATTTCCTCCAGGTAGCAACGGACGTCTCTGCCCACATTGTATTGGTTGGTTGATGCTGTGCACACAGCCCCTGCATGATGTCCACATGAGGCGCACGACTCTGGCTCAGTATCTTCGCGGATTGCCATGTGTCCTGGATTCCAGCAGATCCTACGCTACGACATGATGGTGGGCACAGTCATGCAAGTTCATGAACGGTGCTTGCTTCCCACCCTATTGATATAATATAATAATTGATCTGGCTGCTTCCTGTACATCTGGAGCCTCCATCCTCCATCCTACAGACTTCTGTCGTCCAGACGCATGCAGCTGTCAGTACATTTTGGATAGCGCACCGTCCTGGGCAGACCTTGTCCATAGCGAGGCCGCAAAGCCTGACTGCAAAAGAAAAAACATAACAAAAGGGCCGTCCACAGCGCCAGCAATCGTTCTCTCAGGATCAAGCTTTCTTAAATGGCCCACCCAACGTGCAATTCTCGAACTCTTGAGTAGATTAAGTCCTTCCTATTGGAACACGGAACCTTTTTTTCTCGACTAGAGCACGGTGACAACTTGTACGATTGCGATGATTGCCATGAAGACTCAGGCTGGGAGTGCAGCTCCGCTAGTACGCGGTGATCCTGTTGCCACGAAGCGCTGACCTGCCCACGGCCCACGGAAAATGACGAGCTGCAGTGGCATGAGCTGTCCTTCCACGAGTCTTATTAATATCGCTGATTGCTGATCCTCTCATGGATGGTATCCCTGGCAAGAAAGTCTACCATGCAAGTACACCGTTCCCCCAACCGTTTGCAAGGCTCCTAAACCAGAATTTGCCGGCCCCTTGCTGAGAGAGAGAGAGAGTGAGTGAGTGAGTGAGTGAGACAGAAATACAGAGAGCGCTTGCGAGACTGGGAGAAGAAACAATGATAGAACACATCAGACTCAGGTCAGTCGTTCCCAGCATCATCACAATCACTCGCATGGTGACCCTGAAGACGGAGATTGACTTGGGAGTGAAGCTCGAATGAGGCAAACACTCCGCAAGTTCAGTTTGTTTCCGCAGCACGTGGAGTTGTCGCCACTCTTTCGGGAGTAAAGAACAATCAGGCCCGGACATTCGGTGGTCTTGAGGTGGAGGTATTGCGTCAATGCAAGAAAACACGCTTTAGATGCTGTTGCTCCGATTCACAGTGATCTGTAGACTCTGCACAACCCTGTGATGCTGGGTCCCCATTTCTCTCTATACTCGCCAGCCACCCTTCATCTTTTACAAGCTGGTGCGGTTGCAGTCTGAAGCTGAACTGCCAAAGTACCAATTTGGGAATACATTACATCGACTGGTGACAGAGGCAATGGGTGCTTGGCCCACGTGCACAGCGTGTCGCATGTTGCAAGCAACACACAAGTGCCGGCTAGCGGATGCTGACGGCCTGTCGCAGGGTGCGGAAGGCCTGCTCAGGGAGCGCAAACTCACAACAGCGCTGATCACACCAGCTCAAATCGCCTGCCGAGAATGCTCCAATTGAGTCTACTTGAGTCTGGCTGGCCTCAAAACAGGCTGAGTTCTACAGAAGGCTTTGAACAATGCTGAGAAGGTCCGCTTCGTCCATGGCCGAGCCGAGGCTCTGGCGGTAGCACTGTGTCTGCTTCCGTTGACGGCCTCTTCGAGGACCAGCTGCATCAAATGCTCTGACCTGCCATTTTCGCGTCTTGCAAAAGCCAACGTACGTCAAGAACTGGAGCTCGGTGAGTGCCGGCTGATTGGCCCCTGAAAGGAAGCCAGCCGGGCTGTTCCCGGATAGCCAGCAAGTCAGCTCGCAGCTTCTGCTGGGTCTGCTTCTCCCTTTGTGAGAAAGCGAAAATAGGAAGCCAAAAGTAACAGTAACGGATAAGGCGCAGGCAAAGCGATCTGAGCATCGCGTTGCGCCAGATGCTGCCGCATCTGTTGCACCTGGATTGATAACAAGTCGGCAGTTCCACCGCATCCCCCATTTATGCATGTGTGTATGTATTTGTCTGTATGCATGCATGCATGTATGTATGTATGTATGCATGTACAAGGTGATACAGCAGAAGTAGACACATGTACTATGCTTCTATCCTCGCTTGATTCTTTCGACGTCTGTCCTTGCCATCCAAATGCTGACAGATGCCAAGTACCGGGCAGTAGCATCAGAGTGCACAGCAGGGCCTCGGTATATGGAAGAACAGGGAAGCCAATTTGCATATTATGCCTGCTACTGAGCCTTGTGCCGTAGGAGAGTAGATTAGCTGCGGCATTTTCGAAGTTGCGTCCAAGCTCGGAATGCTTGGCTCTGAGCTCCTGTGGCTACGGCAATTCGACCATGCAAGGCGGCCGCACCAGTGTGTGCAACGAGTCCTCGAGTTCGGAAAACATCCCTTCGAGCGCATCCATGTCAAAGCGCCAAGTAGGTAGACCTTGCTGCAGGGATTGCACTGAAGATCTGTCCATGCTGTCAAGGTCAGCACACGCAGAAGCTACGTAGCATTAACCAATCTACGCAAGGAGACTGCAAAGCAGCTCATCACCCTCGGAGACGTCTTCGTCAAGTTGAAGCTTGTGTAGGCGATACACCTACCACCGGTGCAGTCGTGAGGCATGCAGGCATGGTCGTGCGGGCATGGTTTCGCATGCCGCAACATCTGGAGCTTGCATGAAACTTCTCGCGGAGACTTGTCAGAAAAGCATGTGCATCCTTCTCATCCAGTCACAGGAACACCATGGCTTCCGGCAGTTCTGCAACCACCATATTCCCTTCTGTGAGAGTGTGTGCAGTCCACATCACACAGGTCTCTCTGGAGCTTCACCCACACAAACCATGTGTACCAAATTCAGAATTTGGGCAACATGCGAAGAAGCTTTGGGAGGCTCGTTGGGTTGTGCTGACTGATTCTTCCATTTGTTAACATGGGCTTCAAGTCAAGTAGAAAGGCTTCGCAGAAAAAACAGTGTTCCTGACTTTTTGACGACGCAGTCTCGAGCTACCCGTGATACCTCCCCAGTCTGCTATAGTCTGAAAACCGCGCAACCTGCAGGATACAACAGCCATCACATGCATGTCAAATCACACTGAGGCAATCCAGAATTCAGAATTTCTCGATTCGATCCTCTTCCCCCATCATCTTCGGAAGGATGGCATCAAGGACCCGTTCAAATTCCTAAAGGCCAACATGGCTTCACACAAACACCTGCTGCGGGTGACCTGCCAAAGACGTGCATGACAATGTTGCCTCCCTTTCTCCACTTATTTGTGTCTCTTCCTCCAGACTGTGGTTCTCCATTTCATTTCGCTCTGCTGTCCGATTGGATGCAACCCAGGCCAGCAGAAGTCAAGCTTATGCAACACAAGAGGCCACCAAGTATCGAGCGTACACACACCCCAGTGCTTGTCAACCACAACTCTCAGGCAAGCAAGTCTGAAGCTCTCTACGGCAGCGAGCAGGACAGTCGTGCCTCAATGCCGTGTCCAATGTCAACCAACGAGGGATCTAGCCTGCAAGCAGTAGAGAAAAGGCAACTTGCCTTGATAGTGTTCTCACGCTATCTCACGCATTCTGCCCGTACGTTTCCCAGAGCCTTCACTGACTTCGAGCACATGTCCACACGCCGTTGAACCGTCAGGTTTGGAGCTGTGTACATCAACCGGTGCAAACAAACTACTGTCATCTTCGTGCTCTGAAAAGCAATATCAGCATCATGAGCGTCAGCACGGCAAATTTCATTAACAACACGGCGACAAGACACCTAATTACTTCTCACTTTCCGACCCCATCTTCCGACAGGAGGACGGAGTTGGAGAATCGATACGCCCACGGGCCCACGGGAGATCAACACCGCATCCAAGTCTCACGCTCATGTGGCGGGAGGGGAGTGTAAAGGTCTTGACTGTGTGCGTTTCTTACAAGAAAGTTGAAGTAAAACAGGCCAATTCTCGCCACGACTCGCCTTGACACAAACTCTGCAGCGACTTCTCGGGACCTTGGCAGATCAAGGATAGCAATGCAGCAAAGTCCGAAGACACCGTGCTAGGGCCGCTAGGGCTTTGACGTTTGCAGCATGTCGAGAGGCACCTGCGAAGCGGAGCACAATTCCGCGAGGCTAAGAGCAGTGGCCCCAAGCTTCGCGAGCCTCAAAGGCCCGAAGCGCACAGGAGACTTTAGCCATGGCTTGGCTCCGCAGTGCTCTGCAGCTTGCGCGCGTCGGTAGCGGTGGTTTGCCTCCTTCATTCTGCAACTGCCAGTGTTGTGCCAGAGTCCTTGAACCGGCTTCCGAAGTTGTTTTATATGGGGTATGCCAGGGTGTCGCGTCCCATGCGCTTCATGATGCTTATGAGAAGCCGGGCAGCGGGGCGCCATGGCCTGAGCCCACTCAAGTACAAAACTGGATGCCAGAGTGTCTGCAGCGGCTCGAGTCTCGAGGTTCCACCTGCACCGATGTCCATCCATCCCGTCTCTGCCGGTGCCGGAGGGCATGGACCTAAGGCTTTAAGGCGAACAGGAGCTAGGCGTGCGAGGCCGTATGAAGGAAGCTGTGCTAGCTTCGTCGAGGGCTCGGACTGCGTTAGGATTCTTCTCCACGGCATAGAGCTCCACCTGAACCTGAAGAATGCACTGTTCCTTCGTGCTCGTGCGTTTTCGCCATGCCGGCACCTCCGCCTGCGCTGCTGCCTTCACGGCTGCTTCTACCAAAGGACCGCGCCCGGCACCCAGGACCATCACCTGGGGAGCGCAAAAAGGCCCACCATGGTACAACGACAATCCTACTTCTCTGCTCCTATGTACCTTCCCCCAACACAAAAACGGAGCAATGTCTGCTCCACATGCCACACACCCAGTCACACAGAAGGGCGGAGGTCTTCCCTGTGCTCGGCGATCGCAGAAGAAAGAAAACAAGGCCTCCGATCGGCAATTCGGCACAGCTGTTCCGAGAAAGCCACGACAATTCCTAGCTGGAGACCCACTAAACAGGCAAGCCCGGCGCGCTGATAATTGGCCTCAGGCAGTCACTGAGCAAAAGACTTGATTTGCGTCACGCTCGACACCGTTGCGTGCCTGAGGTCTCAGCGTACTTGACTGGATCTTTTTCGAAGAGTTCATAGGTTTCGGACTGCCGGGCATCAATGCTTTAGTTAGCATGTCGTGACGACAACGGGCAAAGCACGGAATTTCGCACAATGAAGCCCATAATGATGCCGCAGGGTGGAGGCAAGCACAACGGCTGCATGATTGGCTCAATCTGGGTCACTGAGAGGTCCTCCAGGTTGTCTGCAAGTGGCTGCAAAGGTGCCTTGTCCAAAGCGCTCTCTCCGGGGAAGGTACAGAATCAGCATCAGACCTTGAAACACAAACTGCCTGCCTGCAGGGTGTCCAAGTGCGAATATTCAAACCGCTCTGCTTGTGAGAGTGCAGGCAAGTCCTCAAGATGTGACACCTAGGAAGAATGCCGCTCAACGTCTTTCCTGCTTAGACGAAAGCCGCAACTCGATCAAGAAATTTTGAACCTCTGGCTGGTCTCTACCAGTCCAGTATGTTGCTGCTTAAATGCGGCTGCATTGCAATGCAGTCTCAAACTGCAGTTTGCCACGGGTTGATGCTGCCAGCGTTTCGTTCTGCCCAGAGTATGGCACATGAATCTTCCACATCAGCAATGCTTCCTCCAAACATCTTACTCTTCTCAGACACTCAGGTCCTGGAAGAGACGCGCCACGTACGACAGACGCGACTGTATACCCTGCCAAAAGACGGATGTCAAGACACAGCTGCGCAGCTGCGCTACACAAGTTCAACAGGGAGCTGCTGCACCTCATGATCGCCTGCATCCACTGCCGTTGCATCGGGCCCAGACACGATGAGCTGCACCTTTCATGCGCAAGGCCGTCACCGCGCTGTCACCAGGGAGTTACAACAGCAGCTGCCTTGCGCCGGAAGAGCTGCTGGAGCAAAACCTCAGCGCGAAGCTGCCGGATGTTCGATGTTAGGAACTCTGCCAGAATTGGTCAGCTCGCACACAGCCAACCATTGTCAAGCCAATCACAATCAGCATGTCAACGGTTCCGGACCCCGAGGACACATCACAACTGTGCGATCCCTACGCATGATGCACGTTGACAGCTCTGGATGAGGCTCGTTTCTGGCCAAGCCAATGTTCGTTTGATGACAGCAAACCCTTCCAACAAGACTTCAGCTGCCCGGTGTCCCGGTTCGTGCTGTCGCTGTGGAATCGCTTGGCTGGCGCATCTGGCAGCAACCTTACATGGGGCCCCACCTTGCCCTTCTTGGGTAGCACGGGATAGCCAGACCTGGACAGCAAATTGACGGCCAGTCCTTCAGAACATAGCGCAAGCATGTGACACGGCACGCCGTGCCGTGGCCTGTTCAGAATGAACGCAGAGGAGGGCAACACCACGTATCTCACGGGTTCAGCCAACCTCGGTGTCGGGATCGATGGAGCGCTTCTCCGGCATTGCTAGACTATTCAGATTGTTACATCTTCTGGCAGCTTAGCACGCGATTTGGGTTATGAGCAATTTTTTTTTGGGGGGGGGCCTATTCTTCTGCAGATCGCTGGAAGGTACTGGAAGTTTGCTCGTGCCGGTACAGAAGGCAGTAGCAACCACAAGCAAGGTGTTGCCGATCAAAGCGGTACTGACAGCATTTGACCGGCGGCATGAATGTCAGAACATCTATGGGCGCAGCCATCGCTCCAGCTCCTGGGTGCTCACGCCAACACAAGGACAGGACACATCATGCCTGACAATCTTCATAAACAGCCGCGACGTCAACGTGCTGTTCGTTCAGTGTCAACACAACCGAAGAATTCCTCGGGCAGGAGCCCTCTCCGTCGCGCCGGTCACGGTCAACTCCAAGGCAACACAAAGCCTTGCAAATGGCCATTGGCACCCCATCAACCCGGTCAGAGAACGACGCCTGCAAACTCGATTGCGATGTTGTGTGCAGGGGCGCACGTTCATCTGCCAGGGGTGCTACCGATGGTGGTGGCCCGCCAGCGTACGAAAACGATTCCACCTTGGGTGCATGTTTGCACGCACGCAGAGTGCACACTTGTACCTGCACACGACCAAATTTCCCGCACTGCTTCGCTTTAACATCACGGTGCCAAGCTCTCCGCGCAGACCATCCAGCGGCAGCTGCAGGCACGCGCAGGGCAACTGGTGCCACATCCTTCTGCAAACAGTGTGGCCGGCTGCAGCTTTTGATGTGAACATGATCGACATCGATGACCACGTCATTGAGCTCCCATGACTTTATTCACAATACCTTTTTGTTGATGCTGCTGCTCTGGCTCTTCTTGCTTTTTCATGCTTTCGCTGTTGTTGCGAGATTGGCCAGATAAGTGGATGGCGGCTGCAGTTGGTACTGTTCGTTGTTGCTGTTGTATTTGTTCTCCTGGTTGTGGTTGTGGTGGTGGTGGTGGTTCCGACACAATGACCAATCTGAAACCGCACATAGGGTTTCACCCTCCGCAGGATGAAGAGAGTAACTACTTTGTTGTGAAAGTCTGTAGATGCGAAAACGGCGGACGGCACATCTTGGCCAACTCGATGCTTTTTCTGCAGCCAAGCTGATCGGGCGCAGAACCAGCATCAGGGAACAGTCCTACAGCTATGTCGGTCCCTTCTGGTTGCAAATGTCGGTAGGATGCTTTCAAGACTGTGGCTGCATGCTGCATTTCTACATTTCGCTACGGGGCACAGTCCAGGAACAAGGAATGGAACCGTCTCTGACCTTTAGCTGGGAGTTTTCTGGAACAAGAAACTGCGACTCCGAACCAAGGCTTGGAGCCGTGAGGTTTAGGGACAGAGTCTTGCGTTCATCAGGGTTTCCGGGTCTTAAGGTTTGACATGGGGTCTTGCATTTAAGGCTTTGGGGTTTTAGAGTTGGAAGCCTTGGTTTAGAGGTAAAGGGTTTTTAAGCTGTGGGGTCAGAGTCTTGAGTTTCGGGCTTTAGGGTTACTTTGATCTTCGGCTTCGGGCTTGGAGTCTCGGGCTCAGGCTGTTTGGGGACAACGATTCACCAAATTCACCACCATCACACTTTAACTTTAACGCCGACGACCACAGTATTTGCTGGGTTTTCTCAAAAACTGAATCGCAGGCGACTTATCCTGTACACAGCAGGTGCTCGAGAAAACCTCTCTACCACACGCAAGAATCACACAAAAGATGTGGAACACTACGGTAAAAAAATCCCTGCATATCCTGCATGCATGAGAAAGCAAGAGTAACAAAATACTGCAAACCACACAGTTCCAACATTGGCCTCCCACACAAATCTAACTAAACAACAAGCGACAGACCCTCCGCGACGGTAAACGTCCCGCTCACCTTCTTGTTCACTCTTGTTGTCGCTGCTGTTGTCGCTGTTGTTGCTGCTGCTGTTGTTGCGGTTGTGGTTGTGGTTGTTGCTGTTGTTGTCGTGGTTGGTGATTCCGGTGCCAATTCCCTCGAACTCAATTTTGGATCTGCAGCCTTACGACGAGCTGTGGCAGTCCTCAGTTGCTGCCATGGAGTACAGCCCGTCATGTAGCAAAGCCTGTTGAGTAGCTGCCATTTCCAGCAGAAGACGGTGCGCAGTGTCTTGTTTGAGGTCTGGGGCGCATGCCCCTAGAGTCCTGGCGTAGTTACAGCCACCGGTGCTGCCGGCACTGGCATCTCCTTGGCAGCCAAGACGACCCGACTCTTGCTCATAGCTGGGCCCCCCAAAATGGCTCCAAGCAGCTGGGTGGGGGAAGAATCACGCACTGCAGGCCCAAGTGTGCAGCCTGCGAGGCGGAGCTCCGAGTCAGGCAACGGACCGGGGAACTGCGGGGCGCCACGGCCGCGTGACTCTTTGAAGATTACCAGGCATTCAGGCCGCAATCAATCTTTTTGAAGGCTGATCAAGCAGTGCGGCTCCGTGCGGCCCACGCATAGCTCTGGTTGGCCTGTGGTGCACGCAGAGACGGCTTGTCTACAACAACACCGGTGTACTGAATATGTGCCTAGACCCCATACTGCACAGTGGTTGAACTATGTTGAACTCTGCGTGGTACGATACGGGGTGTCTGAGCGTTGACTGGAACACAGGCGAATGCTCCTTCGAAACGATGAAATGTTGCTTCCAGTGTATTTGTCACACCGGAGAGGGTTCAAGTGATGTTCTGCCGTCTATTCAAGCTTGAGGTCTCAATCTCCCCCAAAAACGGCAATCACCCGATCTGCACATGTCCGAGCGTAGTGGCACAATGATGCGCATGTTCCATGTTCCATGCAATTCTCGCTGTATTTGCGAGTGAATCTCAAGCAGAGCGATGCTCAAAGACTGATCCTGTGGGATCGCAGCGCATCCTGACAAGCGTACAGTTGAGCTAGGATGTTTCAAGTACAGGCCATCTTCCTGTTCGGGATATCTTGACTTTGGCCACACGACGGTGTTGTCACTGTGCTTCTGCTGCAGCTGCTTGCATCTGCGTCGTGAATGCCGGCAACAAACCATGAACTCTCGCGGACATTTGAGGAATGCAACATTCAATGACACGCAAACAAACACGCTGACAGTTGTTAGGTGGGGCTTTTGCGGTGTTGTATGCTGTTGGCCAAGGCATAGCGCCTATTCAACCGCAACAGTTTGACATGCGGCCTGATGTTCCGAAATGCCGAAAAAGAAGAGCAGAAAGTGGCAACCTGGTGCTTCAACCTGCCTGACTAAACCACAACGATCCTTCAAGCCAATGAAATAAAAGCCTCGAATTGCAACAAACTGTGGCAACCGTACAACACAGCTCACTCACTGCAGTCTTAAGCAATCTCCAGAACTGAACTATTGACACCGGTTTGCGAGTGGACCACTGAGTAGTCGAGGGCTTGTGGCTTAGCCCTCTCGCCATGTCCGAACCTGCGATAAATAACGGCAAGACTACGTCATCCGGGCCAATACAGAAGCAACAAGTTCTCAGTGTTGTTTGGGCGGCCATTGCAGGTACGTGGATTGCCCTGCCCTGCCCAGCCCCGTGCTGCCCTGCCCTGCCCTGTGTTGCCCTGCCCTGCTCCGTGCTGCCCTGCCCTGCCCTGCTGCCCNCTGCCCTGCTGCCCTCCCCGTGCTGCCCTGCCCTGCTGCCGTCCTGCCTTTCCCCCGCTGCCCTGCCCTGCCCTGCTGCCCTGCCCTGCGCCGAAACCCGAAACCAGGCAAGGATACAGCATGGTCTTGACTGCAAACTAACGAATATCGTGCCGCCTGAGATTACAATTACACCGCTGCTTCTACAAGGTACATTGCTTGGTGTGAGAGACGCGCTGTGCTAGCCGCTTACCATATGGCAGTGATGATCTTCGTCATCTACGACATGTGGGTTTTTCAACCAATGCCCGTGGATGTATGATTCTGCTGGAGCTTTTGATCCTTTGTGTACTTGGAATGCTGCCAGTGGTACCTGGGCCTTAGACCCATTGACTGTTGGGCTTTTGTCCCATGTGCTTCTTGGGCTTTCGACCCATGTGTTGCTTGGGCTTTAGTCCCATGTGCTTCTTGGGCATTCGACCCATGTGCTGCTTGGGCTTTAGTCCCATGTGCTTGTGCTTGGGCATTAGACCCGTGTGTGAGGGCAGTGAGTGCTGTAAGCCGGTAGTTGTAGCACTTCGTTCACGTTTTGTACTTGCACTGTGGTCTAGTCGGTAGCTGTCTCACTGAGGGTTGTGTCCAAAAGGCGTTTTTGACCCGTTTTACTGGTTGTAGTCCTCTGCTCGCTAGTTCAATAGTTCGTTCTTCGCTGCATGATTGCATCTCTTTTGGGTGATTCACCGGGTGCAATCTGCTATGTTGCTTTTGGTGCTTAGGAACGGACACGGCTGAGACCACGAGTCTCCGGGCAGAAAGCCGGCTAGGCCTACTCTAGGCGACCTAAAAAAACCGCACTCAAGCCCTGCTCACAAACTGACATGTCATCAAGGAGCAAGAAACACTCTCAGAACGACGTGTTGAAAGACCACCAGCTGAAACATCTTTTCCTAGGTGCGGCATTCAGGTACATTTACACAGCATACTGGATCAAGTAGCCCTTGGTCCCCCTGCTGATTTCTGAGACATCTGGTCCCAGTGTGTCTGCTAGTTACATTAGCCCTTATATACGGGATGACACAGACACATATAGATGTAATTCGACATAGATATAGACATAGATACAGATATGATATGACCGTTCATGTAGCAACCCACGCCTACATGCCCCTCAAGTCCCCTCAGCAAGCACCACTGCGCTGCCTCCTGGAATGGTTGCAAGAGAAGGGAGCATGCATCGCAGGCGACTCGATTGCGTGCATGCCAGGAGAGCCTCCGGTCAGTAAGTCATGTCGCTGATGCAGCAGAAAAAACAAATCCTATGAATCACACCACGCAGCAGGGGGGTAAGGTCTAGGAGAATTGAACCTGAAGGGGAAGCTGCAGGACAAGGCAGGCGTTTATGAAGGCCAGATCAGCTTGACCTTAAAGCTCTACGCAGCAGGCATGATCTCAGAAATCGTCGCAGTCCTCGACGATCCGACAACCAGTGCTACGGCAGTCGGCTTGTCTCTGTGAGCAGGATTGTCCGGGTCAAGAAGGTGACATAGCATCTGCAGTCATCTACCGTACAGACGCAGGCCATACGGCACCTTTACTCAGGGTGTGACTCGCCCCCTCAGCGAAGGGTGTGGCACTGCAAAAGCTGAGATGCTGGCAACATTTCGAAGATGTCACAGACCACCCATTTCGTGGCAGTTGCCTGCAAAGAAGAGTGCAATCAGGCTTTTGTTCTTGAATGTCTTTGACCTGAAATGTCGACAGCCTCCCTGTTCGGGCACCGATGCGCCTTAACTTCGCAGCCACGAAGAGCATCAGGTAGCGGCACCTGACAGTTCAAGTAGTGCTGGAGGGTCGCGGCGACACCGGCCAACTTCCTTCATGCGCTGTGGCAAGATGTGCAAGCAAGACACAAGCGGACCATGTTCTGAACGGAACTGGACGTGAGCCACCACATCGTCGGCCTCCATAATGATTCTTTGACACTCATGTACATTCCTACTGTGAAGGGCACGTGCTGATCAGTAGTCTTTCATGCTGAGATGACCTTCTTCGCGATTGGCGCGAAACCTATACGGAACCAAATCCGGAAGCCCTGCAATTTGAGAATGCAACAACTTCGAAATGGAAGGAAGATTAACCACGACAAAACTCTATTGGCCTCGCCCCCCACCCCCACCCACAGAAACACACACACACAAACACAGACGCACACAAACACACACACACACACGCACACACAAACACACACACACACACAGACAGACACACACACACACAGAGACACACAGACACACAGACACACACACAAACACACAGACACACACACACACACGCACACGCACACGCACACACACACACCCACACACATGCCGGCACGAGCGCTCACTACCAGAGACATCCCACCACCGATCACCTACTATCGGATTATCGGTATACATGCATGAATCTACCATACGACATACAGTGAGCCCATGACTACAAATGGTCGAATGTCCATCAAGCTCGCGCAGTCACAGGATTTGCGCGTAACGCTTTTTACAAGGCGGCATGAGCGAGGCTGCGTTTCTTCTGCCGATGAGTTTTGGCAAGTTCATGCAACGAGTTGAAACATCACGAACAGCAGGATTGACTCTTGGTGTAAACAACCCTCAGTGCATCGGCATCGTCCCTTGGCAAAGTATGCGATAAGCCCGTCAGGCCGTCAGCAGAGGAAAGTTCCAAGGTTGAAGGCTAAGTTTACGGGTCTGAAGGTTGTAGCGGGTAGCAGTATGCTTCACGAGCGTCTTGCTTTCAACGCCTTGTCCACTGAGACCAGCAGTGTGCAGGGGCTGCAGCCTCTGGGGCTTGCTGCACTTCAGTTATATATATATATATCCAACCATGTCGACACATGATGCTGGAAAAGAGTAAAAGGTGTCAGTGTGACAGTTATTAATCTAAAATAGTCAGTATTTCGATCACGATGGGGCCTACGTATGCCGCATATGCTAGGCAACACAACGCACGCAAACCAGTGCCTGACAACAGCAACCGGAGGCAATCGAAACACCGCAGCCTCAAAGTCCGGGCAAACCAAGAAAGCACCAGCCGGATAAATGTCTCTTCGGACCCTCCACCCTTTCCAAAATGTGCGTACCCACAATCAATGCGAGACTTTGCAGGGGAAGATGCATGCACGGGGAGATGGAACTGGCTGTGTGAAAAAAGCCTAGTCTCCCGAAGAGCTGAAGCACCCTCTGCGAAAGCACCACGTGCTGCAAGCCACCAAACCAAGGCAGCCAGCTGCCTGCAGGTGCCTCCGGTGCAAAAGTACGGTCGGCAGGAGCAACACTGGCAACGGCACGCAAACCAACGATCCGAATTAAAAGTAACAGAACCACCCTTCTACTTCACCCTCTTGGGGCAGCTCCGACGAGATGTCATCTGCGGTCTCCTTCTCCTGTCAAGGGAGTCAACTTTTTTTGGAAGCAACGATGGGATTCGCACGGCGCATGGTGAAAGCATCCTTGCAATGGTGGAGTCGTATGTCGACGACGTCCTCATGCTGTTTCGACTGCTTTCCATGTCAATATCGGGCAGCTAATGACATGCACAGGCCCCGCACCCTGCCTTGCCCAGTGTCAATGCGTAGACATAGCCAAAAGGCTGCCATAAACGGAACAAGTGCTTTGCCATCGCAACAGCCACCTGGCACGCCGATCTAAAACAACATCTACGGTGACCCACTGCGAAAGTTGGGTCAGCTGTGCAGATTTGCGCCCACGGACCACCACGATTGAAGTGATATCCCTGTGCGTGAAGGCACGCTGGTATCATGAGTTGCGCAGCGTTTTTGAAACTTGTGGGTGCCTGTACGGTATTCGTCGTCTGAAGATGCACAGCGGGACTGGCCCAAGCGAAACAACAACACCTTCTTGTGTGCACCACAAGGCACTCGTGGATGCTGTGCCTTGGATGTTGTAAGGCGGCAACTCTAAAATTGCACGTCCATCACAGCTTGCCAGCGTAGTCTGAGCAGCGCACACAGCATTATGAAAGGGAGCATGGAGATCTGCGGCAACCATGTCCTCTAAACCCTTCAATATCATACTCTCACTTCCCATCTCCACCAAGAGTCATGCCAGAAGTGTCGTCAGGCAGAAACATGTGTGTTGTGACACCGAATGGTTGAGGCCTTAGAAATAACACTTACGAGCGGAGACCGAAAGACTCTCACGAGGCTTACACTTACACCCTAGAAGAAGCCACGCTGAACGTAACAGCTTGAAGGTCCTGGCAGCGAACCAGAACGCAAGAGACACAACCATCACCTCGGCATCCGCGGATTCGACCACTCTACTGCACGAGCAACCTTTGGCACCCACAATTCCGCGCAGGTGTGGGCCTGACAACAGACGCAGGGACACGTATGCAGATGTAGGATTCTTCACTGCCAGGTGTTTCTGCGCCTGAAGCCAGCTCTGCAATGTCCCAGCCGGACTGCGCTGTCCTAATGGGTCTAATCGCAAATGGCGGAGTGCGCAAAAGCCGTTTTCAAGATCCAGTATATAATTCAAGAGGCTTGGAATACACCGCGGAAGAACTGCCTGCTGCAGTGTGTTGAGTCGCAGCTGTACTGATAAATTGTCGGCATGGCTTGGATGGCTTGGCAACCCAGGCAGCAGATGGCAGCAGACCTCCGGGAACGGCTGCCTCCACATCCTGTTCAATCCTGGCTCCAGCATGGAAGGGTGGTGTGGTGCAACTTCTTTGCAGGCGCGCAGTCTCATTTGCCCTGCGGGTCCTTTGTTGATCTGGAGCAGAGGGTATAGGGACGATCTCCTCCAGCACTATATCACTATATGACAGGAGAACGTCCCAGGGCAGAAAAATGCAAAAGAATCTCGACACGGCGCCGTCGCCACCGCCACCCAAAACGAAACATAACTGAAATGCGGTGAGTTTTTGGCGTCTGGATTCAGCTCATTGTTTCATGGTCCATGATGTGGGGAGGGTTTCGCGTCACAGGGTTTTGTGTGCCTAAAGTTGAGACGGGTTGTTTGGGGCCTAAGGCTTAATTTAATGGACCGTTGTGGCATGTGCCAATTTAATTGGGAGCTTCTGACCGCGGCAACTGGGCTTGCAGGGCGGACAGAGACAGAAAAGCACCGCGCCCAAACAAACCTTCGCCCCTCGCCCTCCCCCTCCCATCCGACTTCGTCGTCTTGTGCACTCGTTTAGACCACCCCGACTACCCTTCACCTGCGACAGGGCCGAGGCGAACGACGCGAACCGATTGCAATTAGTGCTTTACGGGGTCTGACGGTAGCTTAAATTGAAGTTTACTGGCTCAGCTCAGGTGTAGGGTTCGGGGATCGTGGGTTTAGGGCACGATTGAAGGTTTTGTAAGGACTAGGGTGAAGAAGGGGTTTACGGGGTCTAGTGTTTGGGACCCTAAACCTAAACTGAAGGAGCACGTGTCGCTGCACATACACACAGAGCATCACAGAGCTGGGTTGGCCAGGCCACCTCGTGGGACGAGGCTCGCGTATCGATAAAATTAACAGACTGAGATGCGACGGAGCAACAGTCTTTTATTTTCCCTGTGTCGGTTAATTCGGTTATCGGGCTGCAAGCACTGCATACTGCACTCCAATGTGCTCTGTAGCTCCAACTGCTTATTGCATTACACAGACACAATAGTCGGGCGCTGCAAAAAGCTCGAATGTTTTTGAATGGAAGAAGCTGTCTAACAATGCCAAAGCATCTAGAAAGCACAGTGCTTTCTGTGCCTGCCTTGGCCCATTGGCGCAATTGCTACGATTCCATGTTGGTGCTGCTCTCTCTTCGTGAGAGCATTTTGGCGGGCACCCGTTTTGGCACTGGCATCGCCAATGATCTGGAAACGGCACATCCACGGCCTAGTTGCCGGCAGAGCACCTAAGACGAGGCAGATTCCAAAAGTCGGGGCGATGCCCACGGTGGATGAGAGTGCTGCGGTTCGTCGGAGCCCGCGACCTGCGAAATGCCCGGCAACAGCATGATGCAGCCGGGGCGTGTCCCTGAATGGGCGGTCGTTCGAGCAAATGTGAATCTAAGATACCGCAGCGAAATGGGCAAGACGAGCGAAACGGTTGACAGCAGTCATGAAGTGTTGGTGGAACAAGGCTCACGCCTGCTGACTCACATCTACCTCAAGGCGACGATGACATACGTATGCTGGGCTTGGGTGGAAACGTCGAGACCACACTGCAACCGACACTCTCGCCGAACCAGGTGCCCCAAGAAAAAGACAGGGCATGTTTCTGTCTTCGTAATGTGGCTACATAAATGAGGGAAACATGCACATATGTGGACAGAGTAGCCAGCCGCGGATGAAGCCGTGCCAGCGGCCCATGCCGACTTGCCGGCACGCAGGTTGTCGCCACAACCCAGCCAATCACAGCCGCAGTTTTCTTCCCTACTGGCAAGTCGTCATTTTCAACACCCCCAGCTGCAACTGAGGATAACAGGATTTTGACCAAGCTCTTCTTACATCAGCAATCCCACCACATCAAGTATTCTGAAGGCCACATGAATGCAGGACTGATAGCCTTGCCTGGACGGCCTTGCAGGATATTATGCGCGCCAGGTTTGCTGAAACTCCCTTTACTCTGCGTCCTGAGGGGCTGCACCAAGCGCGCTGAGAGCTGCAGAGACGTCGAAGAGCTTCTTGCTGGCAGACATCGGCCATTTGTCTGGTCGGTTGCCCGAGGCCAATCATTCTCGAATTCTGTGCAGACCGTGTCTTGCTAGCCTGGTTGCAGGACATGTGCATGCGATCTGCACTCGAAGGATAGAGCTGATGTCTGAAACACTGCCGAGACATGCGAAGACTCATGCCTTTGCCTGCGTGCTTTGTGCGAAGCTGTGTCGAGAAGTGAGCAGTCGCCATATGTCGCCATGCCAGTGCACAGAGCAGCAGAAGGCACAGCAAAAGGGCACAGAGCCGCAGGCGGCCGCACCCAGCGCAGTTCCGTCTCGAGCTGGAGCCGAAGCTCCTGCGCACAGGCAGAGAGCAGGGGGGGGCACTTAAATTCGGCTACAGAGCTTCGAAGTCGAGGAGCACTTAAACTCTTAAGCTCGATTCTGCTTTTGACAGAATGTCGCCGCTCGGTGCTCCTCCGTCTGTGGGCTGCAATCCAGATCCAAGGACTCGGAGACTCTGCCCACGACAGCTGTCCGCCATTTATCGCCCTGGGCGGTGCTTGCCGCAAGCCGCAGCTAGACTTAACAACTTGACAATGTCAGATTCAGCGAGCCAAGTGGGCTTACTCTGCAATGTAAGTCAGCTGCAAACACACTGCTCCCATCATACTAGCAGCGCGAGCCTCCAATGACAAGCATGACTCCACCTGACGCTCAAACAAGTCATCCAGGAAGCAGTTCTCAGTTCGAGACCATCCCATAACCTACCAACTATGCATGCACACTGTTCGGGCATGCTGAGGACTAACTGACTTGCTAAGCACAGCTATGACTGCAACATGGTGTATGCTTTGGCCCCAGCGGAGGGTCTGAATTCGTGTCCAACACCCTGTCCGTTTTGAGCAGCGAGCGGGATTGACCTTGGTTGCTTCGTTCGGTCGTCAGCAACACTAGCGAAAGCTGTCAACAAAGCTGTCACAAAACCCGTCCCCGCGATGATGGCGATAGCCACTAGTCACACTCGTCTCTCGCATCTTCATTCTACTGACCTCAAAGCCTGTTCCTAGCTCGCCTTGCAGGATCACGGTCACAGTCTCATGTGACACTGAGGCATGAGCACAAAATCGAAGCGATCTGCAGAGGCCTGCCTGGACCCATTGACGGAGGTCCCCAGCCACAAAACACTCCGGACTCCGGAGGCCTCAAGGATGCTGCGAGGTCATCCAGCGGAAGGTCCAGATGACGTCCGACCTAGAGCACCGCCCCAGCTGCTCTGCTACCACTACTAGCACGAGTCCGGACTTCCATTACTTTTCACGAGATCATACGGCCAAGTGCCAAGTCTGCACATCCAGCCAAACAAAAGCAGTCTGGAAGATTGCTCTCATCAAGGTGACAGCAGACTTGCGTACTACAACAGCAGCGGAGGGACCAGAAGATTGTCTGGATCACCTCTGACAGGCATGGCGGCACGGTGCGAGTTCGCGAGTACGCATTGATTGCTTCGCGGTTCTGCTACACTACAGAAACAGCTTTCATCTCTGGACACAGTATCTGAGCAGCAACCAACAGGCATACAAAGCCTGAACTCTGTTTGCATTGTGCGATGCAGAAGTGACTGGCTGGTATGTGCTGCATTTGATGGGACATCTGGCATCTTGCTCGATTCATTCCACAGAGGAGGCTGAGAAAGGCCAGCGGAAATGTGACGAGCCTCACCAGGGCAGAGTTCTGGATCGGCGGGTAAATCTGCACATGCCCGAACCCTCGCATGACGAAGCTTGTTAGCGCATTGCCCCGCAGTTCGGCCCTCGCATTTGCGAGGGCATCCCATCTCTCGTTCATGCTGCGTGAAACGAGATGCGGCGATGCGGTGAAATGCCGCTTGTAAACACACTCACGGGTCGTACTTGAAGTACTCGATCCGCTCTCCTCGGTCGGCCTCCTTCTTGGCCTAGCACGTCTCGGCATCACCAACTTTTGGGCATAGCAATGCCGCGTTTGGATTGATGCGAGGTCACGGCCAAGGCCATCTTCTTGTTCTCTTCAACTAGGCGCATCCTCCGTTCCTTCGACGAGAGCTGCGCACGTTCCCACACCATAACAAAAGGCAGTCAGTGTCCTGCTGCTGTCGGAACCGCTCTTCCTCGAGTGCTCCCAGGACTGCAACCTTTCATTTCTTCGCAGGACTTCTCACACAATTGTCAGGCTGTAGCGTCATCACAACCTTCTGCTGTCAAAACACATTGCAGTGAATCTTCTGAGCATCTTCTGCCTGGCAGAGCAGGCAAACCTATGCAAAGCTCACGAACAACGCATGCGGCAGCCGTGTCCAGCCCAACCAAAGCATGAGTTCATAGCTATACTACAAGAGTTGCAAACACTCCGAGTGTGTAACGAATCGTTCAGGCACATTTCCAGCAGGCTCGCCGAGAAGGACTCCGCTGGTGCACTGGTGGCGTGGCCTTCTCGAGGATTTCCTGCTTGTTCCTTGCTCGCTTGTCCATGAGTTGTCGAGCATTGGAGTTGTAGATCTCCTGGCCAGCAACACATTGTGATCATGTCGTCGCTTTTCGAGTCTCTGCTCTCTGGCCATCGCAGGCCTGCTCCTGCTCGAGCGTCAGTCGCTTGTACTCAGCCTTCATGGGCTTGCCGGTCAAGCCAATCTTTGCATCGTATGTCTCCCCGATCCAGTCGGAGTTTGTCACCTGAGCTAGTCGGCTGAAGCCAACCGCGAAACGCATCAAACCAAAGAAACTTCCTGTTGGTCTAAGACGGCCAAGGTCCAAGCCGTGTCGATATGCTTTTGCTTTAAAGCATCGTCTTCCAACTTCTTGGCCTTACGAAGCTCCAGAGTCCGATCAAAGCTCTCGGTCGCTGGCAGCTGCAACTCCGCCTCCTTCAACTCCCGAGCAATTTGGGCCAATCGAAGGTTCCTGTTTGCAGACGCTGGATCAAGGTCTGGCTACTAACACAATCAAGTCTGGAGCAGTTGCTGCAAGCAAGCTGCTCTTCCGCTTCTTCGCATTTTGCATCCCGCTGTTCCTCTGCGAACACATCATGGCGAAATGTCTCAAGGGCTCCGCAACCGAAGCTACAACTGCAAACATGACGCTCACACCGTCAACACTGGACTTTTCGAAATGTTGCGCATGCCGACGATAACCATGTCATCGCAGCATCTCGCCGCGTGCCAGCGAGATCCAGGGTAAGTAGCTTTTTAAACTTTAGGCCAGCACTTTCCTCCTGCTTCTGTACCTCCAGCAACTACCGTACCACTGCCAGCAGTCGGAAGTGGTACCCGCCCCATCTCAAGAATTTCCAGCGGCCTCAATCCACGCACATATGTGGGGACAGCAGGGAGGAAAGGGTGGATGATGTCATCAGAATGCTTCTACTTACAGCATCTCCTGCCATATGTTTGCAGCGCGTACTAGGTTTCCGAGGAAATAAGCCTCGCACCAGCCTACCGCCACCATTCATGCAAGACCAATTTGACTGTGTGTCTCTGGCTAATAGCAGTAGTAGTAGTAGTAGTCGTAGTAGTCGTAGTAGTAGTAGTAGTCGTAGTAGTCGTACTAGTCGTAGTAGTAGTAGTAGTAGTAGTGGTAGTAGTAGTCGTCGTAGTCGTCGTAGTAGTAGTAATTGTAGTTGTAGTAGTAGTAGCAGTACTAGCAGTAGTAGTAGTAGTAGTAGAGTAGTAGTAGTAGTAGTAGTAGTAGTAGTAGTAGTAGTAGCACTAGTAGTAGTAGTAGTAGTAGTGGTAGTAGTAGTAGTAGTAGTAGTGGAAGGAGCAGTAGTAGTAGTAGGAGAAGAAGCAGTAGTCGTAGTAGTAGTAGTAGTAGTTCTAATTGTAGTAGTAGTAGGTTGTAGGAGTAGTAGAACTTAGCGGGACACTGTCAGAGTGCGCTTCTTGCGTGTTTCATGTGCTCCCAAACTCGTAGTAGTAGTCGTCGTCGTCGTCGTGGAAGTAGTACTAGGCGTTGGGGTAATCTCACATCAGTTGGTGAGAATACACATCAATGCCGGCAGACGCTGGTTTGGGGAGAATACACATCAGCGGGGAAATTACACATCAGAACTAGCTAAACGCCATGTAGACTGTAGACGCTGGTGTCAAGAAGCACGCAGCAGATAGGCCAGAGTAGAGTGCCGGATTTGTTGTGGACGCTGAGGTATATAGTACATTTGGAGGCATTTCACGATAAGAAATCAATGTGTTTGCCTTGTAGACATTGGGATTTGGAGTAATTAATCCAAATGTCAGCTCTCCTAAGGGCTTCTCGACACTGCAAGGTTCACAATGCACTCTGTTTTCTTCCCTCCCCCCAAAGATGTATACATGATTTACAATACGCAAGCACACACTCGTGTGAAGATGGGGGCGCGCAAGCCTACTCAGACTGACAAAGGCGAGTGCGTGCTGCAGACGCCGAAGAATATGCAAGTCCATATGCAGATCTTGATAAGATGATGTAACGTCTATAATGCGTGCCCCGAAGTAGACGCCTTGCAGATGCGTAAAACACCCAGGTGATACGAGATAGCCCCAGGACCAAGTAGTAGTAGTAGTAGTAAGTGGTAGTAAGTAGTAGTAGTAGTAGTAGTAGTAGCAGGAGTAGTAGTAGTAGTAGTAGTAGCAGCAGCGGCAGCAGCAGTAGTAGTAGTACTAGTAGTGGTAGTAGTAATAACAATAGCAGGCTGCTGTAGTCGTCTTGGTAACCGTGCTAGTGGTAGGAGTAGCAGTAACTAGCAGCGGTAGGACGACTACGACGGACTTACCACAACAATTGCCTTCTACTACCAGTGTCTTCTGCAACGGAGGGCAACTGCTACCACTCAGCTCCTGCAGCTCATTGTCTTCGCAAACTGCACGAACTTGTGATGCCAGCATGGCCTGGGGCTGTCAAATCGCATTCCAAAGCCAAGGTGTTTCAAACCCTTCAAAGACTCAATGCTAAGTTGTCCGAGCCGAGAGCTCGCTCGTCGTGCATCTTGTCAATTGCGTTCTCGTGTGCTTGGCGATCGAGCTTCTCTTGCACCTGATGCCTGGCATTCATGCTTCAAGCGTCCTCGCCTAGTAAGACACAGTGCATTGGGCAACTTGAGCTTGCAAACTTCCAGACTTCAGATGCGTGAACACACGAGTGCGCACGACTGCTGCAGAAGAGTGCTTGGCTCTGAATACTCTGAGATCTTGACTGGAGCCATGCTACGTGCTCTTCTTGACCTCGTAGAGAAGCAACCGGCAAATCAGCCACACGACAAGTTGAAGGCTTGTGACTGGGCGGCAGCGATACCTGGACCTCGGAGGAATCCCGGCACCAGCTCTCAGCGTCCTGCTCTGACGCTTCGCCTCCGCAGATGCTTTTCCTTAGCGGTGTGGCCGCGGTGCTAGATAATGTGCATCCTGGACGGAGCATCAGATTCTGTTAGGTCAACACCTCTGAACCGATCTGAGTGCAAAGCCATGGCTTGGAAACCTGTGCAGATCGCATTTAGTGTTGCCCCTGCTCGCTCTAGTCTGTCTTGTCTGCCATGCTCACGACAGATGTCGCCCTTCTACAACGGCAAGCAACGCTCAGGCCCTCACCGCCACCACGCCCCCTCCCACCCACACACAAATCCCTCCCCCCCCTTCCCTGCAGATCAACCACACCCCCCGGTACAGATCACGTCCTACCACTACTACTACTACTACTACTACTACTACGTGAGGCTTTGGTATCGATGATACTGTATGTTGAGGTCGCTCACCTCACCCGAGCTTTGTTGGTTGTGTGGTTGCCCTTGTTGTACGATAGGATACACTGCCACAATGATGATGTACAGAAAGCTGTCCCTCACGCAGGCACTCTCGGAGCTTCTTTTCTCGCAACACGAGCAGAATCGAGATCTCTATGCGCCGGGATCGCTCTTGTCCTTTTGGGTATTGCACGAGTGCTTACGAGTCAGGCTTAAGCTTGATCTTGAGTCTTGAGCTCACGATCTTGAGCCAAAGTTGCGTTGCATGCGGAGCATAATATACTGGAGACAAGGGCCGCGAGGCGGGGCCTTGTTCCTGAGTCAAGGGCCGCAAAGCGGTGCCTTGCTCTATGTACATGACAAATCATGACATTCGGTAACACAGCTCAAGTCGCGATACCTACGATTGGACTAGGCATCGACGTCCGTTCGCAACCACTACGACTACGACTACGACTACTACTACTGCTACTACTACTACTGCTACTACTGCTACTGCTACTACTACTACTACTGCCACTGCGATTGCTACTACTACGACAACTACTACAACTACAACAACAACAACTACTACTACTCCTACAACTCCTACAACTCCTACAGCTCCTACTACTACTACTACTACTAGTATGCCTACACTACCACTCTTGCAACTCGTACTGCCACTGATACTGGATCTCAGAAGGGGGGGTTGTGGCGGTACGTCCACCCCCCCTTGAATCCCCCCCCCCACCCACCATGCAGAGGAGGTGGACAACCACCGCCCAAACGGTAGTGGTGCGTGCGGTGGTGGTCACCCGCCGCAGGCTGCAGCGGCGGAGACCAGGTTACGGAGAACTATCCTGTTTGAGGCACGGCGCCTGATGTGATATGCTACTCTGTTCAGACGAGCCTGCGAGACCAACTCTGACCCGGACCGTCGATCTCGAAATGGACCCATACGCACGACGCAGCTAGACAAAGCAGGTCACATGATGTCACATGACCATAAAAGACCAGAATGCATGATGCAAAGCCTCACGACTCCAAGTCACCAGGTCTGCCCGCCGTCCGTCGGTCTGAGGCGTGCGCTTGAGCATGGAACTCGGCCCGAAGGAGGGATCGTCCGGATCTGGCCTCCGTCGGCAGCAGCGAGTAAAAACAATTTAGAGAAGGCGGTGCTTGCTTCTGCATCCTTTAGGGGCATGTGCTAGGGTAGCTTCGGATCTTCGTAGTCTTGAAAGAGCTCCCGGGTGCCCATCGGGTTCCCGACGACATCAGCAGGTTGGGCTCTGCAGGCTTCTACATGCGGTGCCGAGGATAGTGCCCGACGGCTAGGAATTTGAGCATTCAAGATCAACTCCGTGCTTGATGTATCAAAGCCCCACAGGGTCACAACTGTCATGCCGATGCTGCATCGTGCGTTTCCAAGCGTGGCCTGTGTTCAAGTTGCATTTGAAATGCCGACATTTAGCGACAATGCCGTGTGCTGCACACGAATCTGAAACAAATGTTGCCAAGAGCTTGAAGACGCTGAGCCGCCAACAGCATCTCCTTCTTCAGAGCATCCGGATCACTTAAAGCGTATTCTCGCCGCTGCTCCTTGTGAAATTGAACACTGTTGCATCAGGCAAGAGGACATCAGCCGCATGCCACAGAATATCCATCCTTGCGCAAGTTGGCCAGGGAGTAGTCTACAACGGCCATTTGTCTGTCGCGGGCACGCAGCGCCTCACGGCGGTTGCAGTGAAGTCCGCAATGCGACCGACCATCGGTCAGTCCGGGACAAGCGATCGTGCTGGCCGAAACTGTATACATACGTAAAATTGTGAAGAGTGTAGCGGACAACGTTCCCAGAGACACTCCTGCCGTGGCGCTGCGCAGATGTTGAGCTTGCATGTCTGATTCTTCACCAAGGATCCGCGCGGGCGCGCAGGGACTTGCTTCCATACCCCGAAAACACAGCCCCTGCACAAAATACTGCCCTGAACCTTTCCAATCCCAACCCAAAACTGAACACGAACGAAGTCCTAGGCCTGAAACACACCGAACCGAACATTGTTGGCCAGGCCGAAAGCAGTCCGCGCACGAACCATCAATTAAGGCAGCATGCGCTATAACCAACCTAAAACTTGTCCTTGTATGCATGTGCTGAATGCGTGTAGATAGCCACGTTTTCAATGGCGGGAAGCAGTGCAAGGTACGAGGTTTCGAGATGTGGCCCAGGAACATCGAAAAGAACGATTTTCGAAAGGTCGGGGAACGGATGCGCGGAAGTTCGACATACCCGCCACGGTGCTAGCAGCGTCATTTGTGACCGCTCAGTTTTGGCGTATGCGGAAAGGATTGATGTTGGAATAATGTGCTTCCCCAGGGTTTTGCTGAATGGTGTGTTCCAGGGTGTTTAGGACGTGCTCAGAAGTACTGCTCTTTGCCACTATAGTGTAGAAATCCCTTGCAGGCGTTGCCGTTTCAGTAGATGAGGCGAAAGCATTGTTCTGAGTCGTTGGATGCTGGTTGTTGCCCAGTTTTTGTGATCTTGTTTCTTCTGCGAGGGGGCGGGAACCGGTTGGGAGAGTGCAGCAGTAGCAGCAGGAGCAGGAGCAACAGAGCAGCAGTAGTAGCAGAAGTACTGGGAGGTAGCTGTGCAGTATCGGACATGGCACAGCACGAGCGGGCATGCCAGCGCAAGAGTCAGCCAAGCGGTCGGATGCATGACCAGTTCAGTAAGCTGCTTGAACAAAGGCAGCAAGTTGGTGGTCACAAGAAACAGGACGTATCCACCGCCCACAGAAATCCCTCGGAAGCCTGAACAATTTAAAGCCGGAAACCGCATCTTCCAAACCTGCGAAACCCTGCGCAAGGTGGTGGTCGCAAGACGCAGGACGTATTCACCCCGCCCCCTCCTACCCGTCAGAAGCCTGAACCGTTCAAAACCCGAAGCCGCATCTTCCAAACCTGCGAAAACCCGCAAAAGCCTTGCGGCCACTAATGGCGCCGCCAGCAGAAACAAGACTAGCTAAGCCAAGCCAGTGCCATTTCCAACGAAGAATAGAATAAGAATACAAGCGTATGGAACACGTATTTAATCCCGTCTTGTGGAAACACACTTCGAACACCTAAACCACAAAACCCTCGACCCAAACTCCATAAACCTGTGCATCCTGCGCACAGCTCGCACAAGCCCATGCCACCCAAGCGCAAAAGCTCTCACAAGCGAGGTAGCCCCGGAGTTTCCAGAAGCCCCGGTCCTAAATGAACCTTGATCTGAACATACCTGAACCACCCCCCGGCCCTCCTCGCAAACATAAGCCCACGCCTGCAACTTGCACCTCCTGGCACTCACCTACCTCCAAGCGGAACCAAGCCAAGCCAAACTGCCGCACACCCTGCACAAAATCCCGCACGACCGTGCAAACGACGCCGCACACCAAGCAACACCTCGACCGTGTTGCACCGAAATCCCGGATGGCAAGTTATCGTCTTATCGGATCATTCGCCAAAAGTTGCGCCAAATTCCCAGGTGGTGATCTTCTGATCGGATCATTCGCTAAAAGTTGCACCGAATTTCCATTCTCCATGAGTGGCATTTGGCGTCTGATCGTTTACGCCGAATTTGCAGGTTGCAGCGTGCGGTATCAGTGCTGTGTCTTTGCAGCTCGTTGTTCAGGCGCTGATATGCGATGCCGGGCGGCTTGAGATTGTTTCCGAACAACATGTACAGTAATATGCACATGGCGACTCCAGCATGCTTGCGTGCAAATTGCCAGCAACTGACATTTCGTCCGAAGCCTTCATGCCCTCCACAGTTTGTAGGATCTCATCCTGCTGAGGTCGCGTATCGGTTGAGACTCAATCAGAAGTCAGCTCGCCGACAGCTCCTGCAGCACTGCGCTCTGAGCGTAGAACGCGTCTTCTGCCTGTTCGGCCTGGGAAGCCGTCCATCGTGCTTGATTTGCTTTGCCTGAAGTCTTCTACTGCTCGCATCTGCCATCGCTCAGGGTAGTGCTTCAGCCACTCGTCTCTTCCCTTCCAGCTGCCCTGCAAGGACCTGGCCCGGAGCACAGCATGCACCAGGCACGGCTTATTCATGCCGCAGCCTCGTGAGGTACGCCTCCGACCCTCTGGCGAGGGTCAAGCCTGCCATTGGATCTGCCGGTAGCTGAAACTTGAAGTTCCGGCGCAAAAGGAGTCATGTGTGCAAGCTCAGCAGCTGCCGTATAACATGCCGAAAGTGCAGCCGCACACGCCGTGCCATTTCATCACGGCGCTTCTTCAGAATTTTTGAAGCAAGCGGCTGATCGTGACCTGGTCAGACGGCACGTCTTTCTCAATCTCACTTGGGCTTCCTGTCATTTCGTCGGCTAATGGATACTGTAGCCTTTTGGAGTGCCGGTATGTGCCGGTGCTTGCTCTGAATTGACAGTTTGACAAGTTCATCGATTGAACAAGTCCTAGGCTTGCTTGCCTGGAACTTGATGGTCTGACTGACAGCTACAGAATTACAGTTTGAAGCTTGGACACTGTTTCCTGCTGCAGTACCAGCACGAATTTCTGTCAGCACGTGTGATGCTCGACAGCCTCCTGAATCAATGATGCAGGTTGGTCTCTCTTACGCGTAGCTCGCTGCATTCGGCGAGCCCTCGCATGGTGTTCTTGGGGACTTGGGGGTGGCCTCGACGAGGAGAGGGGATCCTCGCCTGCCGCAGGCCAGCAGCGGGTGGGATGCGTTGTTTCCGACCCAGGAGGCGAGGAGCAAAGCTGCGCAGGATAGTGCTGGTGGCTATGCCAAGAACAGTCAGACGGCGTTCTTGTCGTGAGCCCTCCCCGCAGCTCTACACATGCTTGATAATCCACGTGGGCACTCGAGAGTAGATGGTGGAAGACACGTGTGTTGCTTGTTGTTGGGCTTTCGTGTTGGGACCAGCTGCTCTGCTGTTTCAACTCTTATTCCCTTAGTCGGCCCCAGCCCAACTCCCACCAGGCTGAGCTTTTCAAACAGGTCGAGCACTGGTATTCATGGGAATATTTGCCTATAGATGACGGGCTCCAATGAACAGCTTCTCTTTGGTGGAGCTGCAGGGTCCCGAGAACTGGTCCCGACAACCAGCCAAATCCAATCAAGACCATCAGTGCCCCGTGCGACATGTCAAAGTTTCTTCGGTAGAAGGGCTAGGTCTGGCCAACACCGCATACACTCACACACGCTCCGCAGATCTCTGCAGCACGCTGAAGAGCGAAGCACTCTCAATCCAAGTGACTTCGGGCTCCAGGCAGGCACAACGAGAGACGAGAGATGGCGCCTCTTCGAGACGGCCTCGTCAACCTGCACTTGAAACCAGGACAGTGTGCGTGGACTTTTCAAGATGACGCACCGCACCCTTCCCGCTTCAACTACGGATCCGTCGCACCGTGTTCCGTGCACAAGTGCGCAAGAAGACCTGTTGCGCCGAGTGGAAATCCCTGTCATCTGCTTCAGCAGCAGGTAACCTATTTGCGGAACGAGCTGTAGCAGGATGATGCAGGCACCTATGCAGCAGTGGGTCTCCCATGGTTGTAAATGGCCGCAATACAGTAGCGAGCTCAAAACAAGCTTTGGACACTACATCGGTTGCTGGTCGAGTCCCCGTCTAACTGCTCGTGCGCCGGCCCGCAGTGCCTGGAGGTGTGTCCAAAAGACCCGCCGACAAGCTTCTAAGTAGACAGACAGGTCAGCAGCTGATCAGCACCGGGACGCGGTCGCAACGCAATGTCTCAGTTGCCTGTGGCTCATTGGAAAAACGGGCTGTGAGCGGCTCGATGCAAGCGCAGCCGTGCTGTATCGTGCTGTAGTCCAGGCACACTATGCCCAGCATCATGTGAGGACTCTTGGTTGCGAAACCGTCTTTTCGCCTTGCCTCCCTTAGAGGACCTTATCGAAAAGGTGCGAAAGCGGTGGTCAGCTAGTCGGTCAGGTGTGGCACCGTGCAAGCATCTGGGAGTGGACTGAACAGAGGTTGGATGTCAGGAGTCAGCAGTCTTGGACCATGTCTATCTTTGCTTATTATTTCTGTCAAGCCCTGCAGCTTGGCACGACTCGCTACATCAAGCACCGAAATGCTTCAGCTTGTGTTGCTCCGAGGAAGCTGGGGATCAAGACCCAAATGCCCAAGATCACAATCCTCAAGTTCGCAGAACAGTAAACATCTGCTGGTTCGGTCATGAACAGACTGACATCACTCGGGTCTGAACGATGGGCACCTCGGTTTCGACCTGGGCACGCAACTTGACTTCAAATCGCCGTCACTAAGGTCGGGCCTGATGTCTGATGCCGAGAACGGAACTGTCACTCGGCACGACTTGGCCAAATGCATTTCTGCCTGCCCAGAACGCGACGGGTCGGGTCTGAGCCTTGCCGGCCCTGGGTCCAGTCCCCTTGGGCCAGGCCTCCGCGGCCATGGCTCCGGCCGGTTAGAACACACTAGAATGGGAACCCGCACCTAGAATCGAGCCGTTCACGAAAAAAGTGCAGATGCAGCCCTTGCCTCCTATGCAGCAGAAACATCTGGGCTGCATCTGGGCGATCCGTCACTGAAACATCTTCCAAATGGTAGACTCACGATGACTCACGACCTTCTAGCTTCTGATGACTGCCTTTTCCTGCGCGAGGAAGATCCTCCACGACTCTTTGCTTTGACAGCCGCTGGCAGGATCTCAGACCATCAACTGGTGAAACTTACTCGTCTGGTGCCTGCCAGGAAAAGAGCTTGGCAATACCAGGTGAACTCGGCTTTATCGTCTTCAGGGCCATTGCTCGGATTCGGAAGCTCATCACAGGCCTGCATGGGAAGTGCGCTGTCGCTCAACTCGCTGCCGTCGCTGTCTTCGTGCGGCACGGCATTGGAATCCAAGGCCTGTGGTGAAGACGTCCCTCTGAAGTGACGAATGGCAAGGAGGGCCATTTAATGGGTCTGTGCGTGATTCACGGACAATTGCTCGAGTCTTGCTGGAAACGCCACTTAACGCACTAAGTGTCCCTCACCATGTAATCTCTTCCACACTGCCTATATAAATGCTATGCGCACCTTCATATCGTTGAAGTCGCTCAAACGAAGCCGCCTCCTCATGTCCGCGAAGCTCGAGATTGCTTGGCATGCACTGCCTTTCAGCGAAAACCTGCCATACCCGACCCCAGCCTACCGAATCATGAATCATTCCTAAAGCATCCTCCCGTACAAAGCGGCTGGAGCACCTGGATGACTTTATGCCGCTTCAGGCTTCCAGTTTGAAGAATGGTCTTACTTCGGATGGGCGATGTCAGCAATTTCCTTTTGATCGTGTTACGCAGTTCCATATGGCTTTTTGTTCCGTGCAAAATTCGCGCGCCCCTGAAACTGAAACCGTCTCTTTCCAATTCTGTGCCCAAATGCCCCAGAGTAGCTATCCACGCGAACTTCCGTGTCCATCTTGAACCCATCATAGATCCAAAGTTCACCGACCGCCCCCCCCCGCAAGCTGTCACAATCATTGAACCTCTGCATCCAACCCAAAGGTGCCAAACGTATGGGCTTGCAAGCAAAACCCGTTGGCAGCAAATCCAGACGTGCGCATATGCGTGTGCGTGGCATCCAAGAGGACGCAAGCTAGGACAAACACTGCAGCTAAACAGTCGGACCCATCCCCGTTCACCTTCAGTGCCAACACTTCATAAAGCACTCATACAAAGATGCCCAAACATTGGTTCAAAGTCTACAGGAAGCTTTCATCTCTCGGTGTCTGTCTGGCTCCTCCTGCAGCCAGTGCGTATTTTCCGGAGAAGCGAAAATTTGCATGGAGCCTGAGAACTTTTGCGCGATTGTCCCAGGCCGCGCGTTTTGCAATCGCACCCCACGAAAATGTGTTTGCAGTGGCAGGGCATGGCAGGGCATTTGGCCGTGTTCCTTTTCTCGTGTGGGTCAAACTTGCAATGGTTGGCTGCGTAGGGGTTACACGACCCTTTTCAAACCCTCGCCCTATTCAGACCTTGCATCGGATGTTGACGCGTTTAAACGGGATCATGGAATGCCACACCTATGTTTGTCGGAAGATACTGTATGACAAACCTAATGAACAAGACTGTCTCTACCTTTTAACAAATGGTACCTTCTCAGCTTCTTGCGACAAGATCGCGCAACATGATGCAACATGTGACAAGATGCTGCCACATGGAGAAGGTAGGTCTAAATTGGTACCGCCGACCATTCCTTCCCATCTTTGGCTGCCTCTTGCCGTGCCCAATGCTGTATAGACGAGGCTTTTAGACGCTGATGATCTCACGTGCGGTCGCACACACATGCGTACGGAGCATCGTCTCAAGAGCGTCCGCCCCTGCTGCACAGACAGCTCCACACTGCAGCTCATTGCAACACAAGGCAGATCCCTCAGCTCGGGTCGGATGAGAAGAACGGCGCCCCCTTCGATCCTCACCGAGTGCCACAGAAGCTGCTCTCCAAGGTGTGGAAATTGGTTATCAAATCGTCCAAGGTGCGACCCGCTCATCCGAATAGTCAAACCTCCGGCCAAGCACAGCATGAGGACTCAGCGGAGAAGACATGTCTGTCCACGGATTCACATCTCAACCTGAGCATCGGACACAGACCAGCTGCCCTGACTTACGGTAGGAGGGGACGAGTCCGAGCTGATTTCCAAGTCGAACTCCTCACGCTTACGCTTACGACGGGACTTTCGCAGCATCTTGCTGATTGATTACCTGAAACCTGTGCATGGGAGTTGAAAAGGCTGGTGATGGCTGGTGGCTGGGGTCGTCAATGCTTCAAATCCTCCCGCATCATACGCTGTCGCGGAGCATCGCTGAGGACGTACCTGGTACATAAGACTTCCGAGACTGGTTTACACAGCAGCAGATCCAGACTCTTCTTGGCTTGTCCGGCTTGGTTATTGCGATAAGGTTCAAGCATGTTGAACACTCCTTTTACGGATTAGCAGCATTTAAAGGTTCAGGGCCAAATGGCGGCTGTAAACACTCTGTCCGCAGCTATGCAATGGCTGTGCCGGTTTGGAGACCGAGCTTTGGCCGTGGAAGCTGAGGCCGGAGCCGTGCGATCTTAAACGCAGCCTCAGGTTTGGCAATGCGCCTGGCCTCCAGCATGTGGCACATATGGGCATGGGCCAACCAACCGATCTGAGTCTGAGCTTCGCACATTCTGCTGATACCAGCTCAGGGAGAATCTGGCCTCCGCGGGTGCAGACATGATTCGATCCAACCTGGCCAGGGCCGCCAGGGTGAAGCATCTTTTCAACATATTCCTAGAACACGAGGAAGGACGGGAAGCAACGGGCGACAAGGTGTTGAAGCATCGCGACCTGAAGGAGATGTCGCGGTAGTCCCACATCCATATACCTGACACCGTATATCAGGTTGCAGGCTATCTGACTCTCCCTCATAGCTGTCAGATCTGCCGTAGACAACGTGACTGTGTGGTTGTGGAGGAGGGGCTTTTTGAGCTACGATATCGCGTCCTCACAGCAAGCGCTTAGCAATCTCGCTTGCGAGAGGCATGTAGCCAATGTGGCACGGTTGTAGCGGACGAACTCTAGTGTAAGTTGCGAGGTCAGCGAAAAATGTGCAGGGAAGGCATAGACTAGACACTGCATGGAACGCATGTCGAGCTGTGGACTCAAGCATCTCCACGGAGCCCAGGCGTGCAACCTCTCAGGTCCCCCCTTGAAACGTTAGACACGTTAGAATCATAAAAACCTGAGGCTCACAGAACCTGCCGCCTTTGGCAGACTGGCTCGTCACCCAAAGCCAAAAGATCCCGGTGGACAGGACAAGACGGAGATTTTCACTTGGCGTGTCGGACTTTATGCGATTTCTTGCTATCCTCTTTGCAAGGGTTTCGGCATTGCAGCGTCTGGTTGTGATAGCTGGACAACGATGGATGGGAACGGATGGAGACAGGAATCGGAAGAACTCCGTGAGCTCCGGTGCCCCAAGTCTTCGGCGCTGCCCGTGCTCGAGAAAGAGCTTTGTACGCATTTCTCTGGCTGAACGCCCGAAACTCACTTAGCTGCCTTGGACACGGAAACGACATCGAGCGACTAGTCTAGCTTGCTACGGTGGCCCAAGTTCTCTGCGTCTTGCAAGGCTTGTTGTACTTAGTGGATGCAGTGTTAAGGTTGCAGGGCATTAGCGTTCGCTTCCCATGGTGCCGGGCATCCGCGGTGTTTCCCGCCATATTTTTCACCACGAGTACGGCGGTCTTGTGTGTGCTTTTTGGTTTGGGATACTGTTTCATTTGAGTGCATCTGCCACGTTCACTTCCAGCTATGAGGCAATGACGAGTGTTCAGCCTGCTACGAGACGCACTGGCAATGCCCGTATCCAGCAAGTGCCTGCCCCTTCTTCGAGCAGCATAGATGCATTTCTCTCTTCTTGTCCAGGGTACGGGTCAACAACGACCTTGAGTTCAACAGCGCGAGTACGGGAGAAGGAGTAGTTGTGGCTGCAACATGCACTTACAGCGTACAATGCATAAAAGGCGAGCCTGCGACCTCAGAAGAGTGCTCAGAGGACACGGCCATCATCAACCCACAGGATAAGGCCTCGGAGGTAATCAGCCCACCAGGCCTCAGGAGTCAAAAGTAGTCGTTGTCTTGCATCAAGTTATGCCAGTGTAGATCCGCAGTGAAAGACCACGCGTCACGTACACCCAAGGATACCAGCACGAACCACCACGACCACGACATACCGCGACGACAAAAACATCTAAGACCACCAGGACAAGCACCACGACGATCACGAGCACCGCCAGGACCGAATTCCCGGAGGGAGTGATGGGACAACAAGTCCTGTACCACTGCAAAGATTGTCCGCTAAAGAGGGCGAGAAGCTTGGAGATAACCACGTCGGCGACGGCTAGAAGCTCGTGGATGCACCTGGTAGCAACGTTGCAACTGCAAGAACACTACACCAACAGTCAATCGCAACGCCCGGGACGCTTGCGAGCTGAATCCAAGAAGAGCTACTCGATGCCTGAAGGTACATGCTGGGCTTGCTAACTAGCCTGTGGATCAATGCCGCTGCCCTTTTTGAATCCCGAGCTCGTCGCCGGTGCGGTACTGGCACTTTTTCCAGCCTCGAAGACGGCACTTGCAGCATGTGTGATTCGAAGGGCAGCGGCCAAGCAAGCACAAGTACAAGCAAGGACAATACGCACACTATGTACTGCACACATCTGCAAGACTGCTAAGGCCTTTTGAACTTGGCAGCTGCGAGTATGCTATGAATTCCTCACTCTGCATGGACGCCCTGATCTCAGCAAACTTTCGGAGGGCTGCACATTGCTTTAACAGTATGGTATGCCCTGGCGGCGTGTATTCTCGTATAAGCACTTCGATGTAATTTAGAACAGTTATTAATCTATTAATATGCAAATCTAAATACAAGGTTTAAAAGAGGTAACGGCGCCTGTAGTGCGCCGTGTGTTTTTGCACATGGCTTGTTGTTGCACATTGCCAAAACCCTGGGAAAACGCAGTATTCCCAGCAGAACGCATGCAGCAGGAGGGCCCAAAACCCTGAAACAGACTGTGCTTTTAGAGGTGCACAGTGCTAAAACCCAGGTTCGGGTGCGTTTTGCGCGCAAACCCCAAAGGAAAGTTGTCAGGCCTTACACTTCTGGCAGAGGCCGGCGTGCGAATGTCCGGAAGCCGCCCAGATCATCGTAGAATAGTTGGCCGCTTTTCCGAATCAGGAGCAAAGCAAAGAGAAGCAAACTAATCCAACGGAGATCCATGTTTCCAAACCGTCCTACCGAGCCAGGGCATGCGCACTACGGAGCCAAGTGTCTCGCAGGCGTGACAGGCCGCATTGTTACATGAACGTGATTACCCCCCCCCACCCCCCCCATCCCCCCGAAAAGCTTTTGAAAGCTTCCAAAAGTGGCCTGAACGCATGGCACTGTCACCTTAAAAGAATAGTTACTAATATATAATTCCAAATACAAGGTTTAATGGAGGAGATAAGACTAGGTATTAAAACGTGTTGTAAGCCAGTCCGTTTTACGTAGTTTACGTTATTATTGTAGTACGTGTAATAGATTCAGAAGTAGTTCCATAGCTCAAAGGGCTGCACTCTAGAGTCCCTGGACTGGACTGGACTGGGGGGAGGGGGGTGGAAAATTTTTTTAAAAAATATATATTAACTTTTGTTTTTCAATATTTTTTGCTTGGCCCCCCTCCCTCCAACTCTTCACCTCTCCTCCTCCCTCCCTCTGGGATCCAGGCCCTTTGGCTGTAACTTTGGCCTTATGGTAAAGGCTTTTTATTGCAGCAGGCACTACGTTGCCATAGTGCGCACTATGTGCGCGTTGTATTTCCGCGGGAGCTTTCAGCTCTGCAACCTTTCTGTATACCTGTGATTTCGAACTATGCAACACGGGTTTGTTTGAGTTCTTAAAAACTGTGTTGTATCATGTAAATAATGGAAGTAGATGTAAAACCCTTACTGTTAGTGCTTGATTAAAAGTCGCATTTGCTCTGTTATAGAACATGGTCTTATGGTAAAAACCCTACAATGTGAAAATGGGCCTGCAGTGCGTCTGGCTCTGTATCTAGATGAGTTATACCTTCGAAAAAAGGTACAGATGAATGGAAACAAAAAGTTTGCCAGCAATATTATATGCTTATGTTAATGCTGGTGTATATATAGCCACATATACTATATCATTCTACATCTAAACTATTTTTGAATTCACTTGCACGATAATGACATGCATGTACTTTTATAGTACCTAAGAGGCACAAACGAAGTCATCGAGGCCTTTGAGTTTAAGACTTGGCAGACCCCGCCCCCAACACATTGCAGAGTGTATGATTTTGAGCAAAACACTCGCTGTTTCTTGCTCTGTAAATAGTGGTCGAAGTGTAAAATATGAGAAACGAACCATGGACCCCGCAAAAGACTTTGACCCCTGATACTACATGATAGTGACAAACCCAGTCGTTCAGATAACTATGATCCAGGCTGTGGAGCTAATGGGGCATGATGACTTGTAGATTTTACCCTGCCTCCAATGTACTTTTTTGATGTCCTTAGCAGTTGCCTTACGCTTACCTGAATCTGAGCTCGAATCCCCAACGGAAAAAGGTCCGCAGGGTCGACTTAACGGTAACTACCCCGCGTGTAGCTGTAACCTGTGAAACTTCAGGTTATCAGCCGTAGGTAGCTCGTAGCAATGGACATAGTGCCGTTCCACGCAGCTTCGGAAGACACTGATGGTCACAGGAATGAAGCAGCAGCTAATCAATATTTTCTGCATCTTCTTCAAGAGAACAGGCAGGTGAACTTCTTCATTCAGGACCCGAGAATGCAAGAAGCCCTTGAGCTTCGGGCGGAGCGGCGTCATGCATTCGTGCTTGACAATGTGTTCGCCGAGGCATCCTCGTATATCTCCCGTCTCGAGGCGACCGCAGACGCAAACCATCGTCAACAACTCTCTTTCGTCAGGGAGTTGACTGAGGTGCTAGTCGGACAGCTCAACAACGAGAACAAGGTTTACAGGCAGATCGCCGAAGCTGAACATCGGGCAGCACAAAGTTTACAGACGCAGCCAACACGCAGGGATCAGGAATGCCGTGATGAAAGATCTATGGCCATGCAACTTGGTGCACAGCATTCCGAAACCGAAGCGCTTGCACGCACGCTCGCATCTGAAATTCAGACAGCACGAATATGCGCGAGCCGAACTGCGCACATCGTTCGATGAGAACCGGGCTCAGATGATCCACTACTTAGGTGAAGAATTCGAACAGAAGCTCCAATGGGAAGAGAACGAATATCATTATCATCTTATTTTTGAGGAACAGCAGTATGACAACTTGGTTGCAGACCTTGAGGATCGCAACGCCGAGCTTATAGCTGAGGTCAATCTTGACGACTGAGCAAAATAGCCGAGCTCTGCTTGGGCAACCAAGCCCACCGCAAGGTGGTGCCTCGTTCAGGGTCCGGGTCACTCATGGTTCCCCACTTTGCCTAACCCAAGGGAGATTCCAGAACAACTTCAGGGCATTTTGGGAAGGACTCTGAAGTTTGACATTGGTGATCCATTTGAGGACAAGGCTCCCGGGGCTGAGGTGTCTGCCGCTGAACAGAGGGAGTGAACCATCGAACCCTAAGGAAGCTACGGAGCTCCTTGCAGAAGCTTTGACGTCGGTGATCAAGAAACCTGATGATGATAAGCCAAAGGCCAAGGAGGCTGAAACGGCGAAGCTACCCGACTTTCCTAACCCGGAAACCTACAGAAGTTGGAAGATCACTGTGCGTGAAGCAGTACAGCAGCATCTGACAAACCCGATGAGGCCTTCAAGTGGGTACAAGAAGTCTATGAACGCAGTGGCACCATGGAACTCCTTAGGGAAATCGGTAAGTTCTTGACCCTTGATACCAAGATCCTTTCAGCCAATTCCCGCGTCGCACGAGGGGATTTGGCGCGTCAGATCATCAACTACAAGGAGTCTGAAGCCACAGCCAATCGGGCGATCCGCGGAAGGCAGGTTCTGCTTATGTTTGAGCATTGCTTTAAGACCAATGAAGATGCGGGTTCGCTCTACTCGATTGGGGATCTGCTTAAAGTGCAGCTCTGTGGTGATGACCTTAGTACCTTCATCCACAACTGGGAATCTGTGATTGCGGGTCTAAATCATCAGCCTGAAGAGACTACCTTGAGAGACATTCTTCTGAGGCAGCTCCGAAATGCGAGTAAGCTGAAGTTTGATCTAGAGGTCTACGATCGTGCCAAAGAAGGATCTGAGCAGCATACTTACGAGTATCTCGTCAAGTGCGTTAAGGAACTTCTGGCTAGGGACAGGACTAGGAAGAACCGCACTGCAATTGCGAAAGCCCACGGAGCCAAGTTTGGAGCCCCAGCAACATCTGAACCTACCACTCCTCGCGGAAGGAGTCAAGACAAGCCGTGCTACGCGTTTCAGCGAGGGAAATGCCCCAAGGGTGATAAGTGCCCCTACAAGCATGTCAAAGTCGAACAAACACGAGGGAGAACTCCCCCGAGAACCCCATCCAAAGGCGGAAAGGCTCAGGGAAAGGCGGTAAAGGCAAGGACAAGAAGGACACTTCTAAATCCCATGTCTGTTTTACCCAAAGGGTACTTGTAAGAATGGTAAGAATTGTCCGTTCCTGCACAAGGACGCCAGTCCGTCTGTCCCGGCTAAGGGTGATGGCGATAAAGGCGGGAATCCGAGGTCTCCGTCATCCAAGCGCAGGCGCCCCAGCAAGAAGAGAGGCAAGAGTGCGGACAAGACGGCAGCATGCTGCCTTTCATCCACAGCCACCCTCACGGGTGTGCCCTCTCTTCAACCTGGAGTTCGCTTCGCACTAGCCGCCCGCAAGGGTGACGCCAACAAGAGGGATCATTGGGTTGTTGATGAACACAAAGGCACTTGCACGAGGATACATCAGAAGTTCAGGACTTGCCTTTACGTGCCACGACCCGAGCATTGTCCGGTACCATTTTGGAGATTGAAGGGCAATGTCGAGGTGAGGATGTATAGTATAGTTCGGAAGGTTCTCGTGACTTCGCGGAGAGAACTCATACTAAAAACCCCTGGAAAGATATAATGGATGTCACGCTTCAACAAGAGGTTGTAAAAAAGAACGCAAATATTAAAACTAGGGATGGCTGGCTCCCCAAGACCACAAACCTTGGCAAAAGCAATGCCATGAAAGGAATAGTCCGGCAAAGAACACTGGTTCCCCAAAACCCCATTGCCTCGATGCGGATTCTTTGTTACATGTTCTAAGATGAGATATTGGATAGTAAACCCCCATAGTTTCAGAATAAGTTGGGCGGCGAATTTCCATATCCTCGAAGGGATGATCTGGTCCACCAAACACATGACCGAACTCAGGCTATTGCGAGGAAGAATATTCGACAGTAGCAAAACTTCAACCGTAGTCCTGGGAAACCACTGCAATGAAAGAGACATGTGGTTCGGAATACCGGGTCCCCAAGCCCATATCCCTAGTAGGAAAGATTGTTCGTGCAGGAAAACGAAATATTTAGTCAAGGGATTGGTGCCCAGCAAACAAGCACTAAGCACCAAACCCAAATAAAGGCGATTGCGCCTCCAAAAGCCCGATGGGACAGTCAGGTAAGCTGTGTGGCCAGAACGTCATAGTCTTCAATGGAGTACGATTTTGGCGCATGGATGGGTGGCAGATGGTCAAAAGTAAGGATGGTTGGCCCCCCAAAACCATGAACTTTGACAAAAGCGATGCCAAAGAGAGAATAGTCCGGTGAAGAACGCTGGTTCGCCAAAACCCATAGCCGTAACGGGAGTGAGCGGTGCGTAATCGTTGTTAAGTTTAATTGTTAACTGTTCTGACAGGAGACAATGGATGTACAGTTTCAGAACGAGAAGATGTGCGGCCAACTTCCAAACCTTGAAGGGATGCCCCACCAAACTTCAAGAAAAAATGAGGGGGACAAACCATTAGTTCCCAAGAAACTCCAATTATGTGAGAGATGATGCGTGGCCAAAGAACTTAGTAACACTTAGTAGGTGGCCAGTCTCATGTATAACCCCTCAGAGGAGTGACTGGATCCCGAATAAGAACGAAATATGGATGACAACCCGGTCCAAGTAATTCAGGGGAGGTGGATCGTAATTGAAAAACTTGGCGGCGGAAGACGGCATCTGAACAAAGATGCCACCAGCAGACACCAAGTCACCAAGATCAAGCAAACCATTTTACACCCTAAGTCCAAGACACACCACAAACATCAAATGCCTTGTAGTGCTAGTAATGCTACGCAAGGATCATCCTCTCAAGGACAAAATGAAGAAGACTTCAGTCTAAGATGTGGAAAATCCAGTATCGTAATTGCAGGGGTTAACACGTGATGTACACGTAAAAATGGGCCTGTAATGGGTCCTAACCCTCTTCAGATATGTGTATGTACCGTGTGATTTTACATGCTCGTACAGAGTCAGAAAATGTGGATGTATGGTTGCATCCATACAGGAACACACATGTACTCTTATGCGACATGTCAGTCTGTAAATACACATTGACATACGTACCTATATTCATACACACATATGTATGGGCTAGGTTTGCATGTGGATAATATAAACAGCAAAATGTTCTTATAACCTTATATCATGATCTTGATATGTCTGCTAGGGGCGAATGGTAGAAATGAAGAATTGCGTGCATGTTCTCTTCGGTCTTGAGTTTAGGAGACCGTGACAGCATGTATTTGCGAGGAACCTGCGTACCAGTAACACCATGTACTAAAACTCGGGAAAAAACGCAGAATTCCTCGAAAATGCACGCCGCCACGGCGTACCAGTCTCCACTTTAAGGGGCTTTCATGCACTCACTGCGCAGCTCTATGGCTGACGGTTTCAGGCCCCAAAAGGTCCAGTACAGTGCCCACTTGGCCAGGTGGCTTGCGCGCGCAAATGCACAAGGAAAAACGTACAGTACAATATGGGGGTTGCAGCTACGAACACTCGGAGAGAAACACTGGAAATGTCTACGCGTACCAACGCGTTGTCGCTGCATCTCTTGCTTCTTCTCGCTCTGGGCGGGACGTAGTTGCAATGCTGTTGGTGTACATGGTGCGACACTTCTCGGACCTCCAGCACCCTGTGATGCGCTGTGAACTGGACGTTGGATGCTTCTTGATGACAAGTGCGGCAAAGCACGCGTCAAGTAACTGATTCATACACTTAGAAAAACTCGGCTGCCGACTCGGCCCTGGAATCAGCTTGGCGGCCACATACGACCACCAGGATGGAAGGCGTCTCCTCTGCTGTTTCTATTGCAGGAGCGGAAGAAAACAGCAAAGCTCTTGACAAAATGTCCTCTTGGTCGTGCTCGTTGTCTCATAGTCGATGTGCGCGAATTTATATGTTCCGTTTTTCTCGGGGACACTTTGCAAGGCAGCATTCCTCGGTGATCCTCGGTGCATTTCTGTAATGATCCCTCCATTTTACTGCCGGCAAACCTTGCAGCCCTATGTTCCTGTGGCTCTTTGCCTTCGGTCCTGAGATATGTTGGGGAAGGCGAGCATTTGGGAAGGACACCAGCACCGAAGTCTTTACGATGCTTTAGGCAGCGTTTGCTACTACAGGCAAGTGAACCGCAGGTAACTTTGGTCCTGCCTGACATAGGAAAGTCTTCGCGGACATCTCGTGACCCAAAGGGCTCACGAAAATGATATTCAACATTCGGGGCCCGATAATTGAGAGCACACAAGGTCTCTGTGGATGTCCAATGCCCAATTTTTCGGGGCAGATCTCCTGACTACTAGTTGTGGTTCTGCTTTCTGCATGCGGCCTGGCATCTGGTGGCAAGATGTGCAACATGCAGTGTTAGTTGGATCGGGCCGTGCCCACAAATCGCTGCAACCCATCGCCAAAAAAAAGAAGTTTTGCAGGTCTAAACTTTGTGCATGCCTCCGTCGCTGATGCTTTCTGGTGCTGGCGTGAAACTCTTTTCCTATCTGCTTGTCGGGCCGCTGAGAGCTTCTTGTGTGGGTGTCCACCGCATACCATTGCGCTTGCTGCCTGTTCGAACTCTGGTAGGGGAGGATATCTGGCTTTCGTGCGACTGACATGCCGCTTCATCTGAGGCGCCAGTCCAACGCGTGGCAAGACTCAGAATCACGAGACGGCTCATGATGGCAGTGCTGGCAAACCTATGAAACTGTTTTTTCCAGGCTGTTGTCTTGCTTTCGGCAGGACTGAGCCTGGGAGCCAGACAGGCAGAGTCAAGAGAACAGAGAGATCGAGAAACATCCACTTCCCGCTTGCACTCGGCACTCGCAGAGCTCGCGCAGTCCAGCTGGATCAAATGCTTGAAAATCTGAAGAACGCTCCTGCCAGGGCCACTGCGAAGCACACAGGAACTCGTCTACAACTCACGGGGCAGCTTGCAAGAATGGACTTCAACCCTGCCCTGCCGTCCCTGCCGCTGCCTGCCGGTGGACATTTGAACAATCACTGGCATGTCGGAGACAGGAAGGAAGGCTTCATGGAGGGGAGCATCCTGCGGCAGATCTGCATGTGTTTGAGTACACCAGCGCTTAACCTGCATCTTCATGTTGGCACATCAAGTGAATCAAGTGGGCAGCAAAGCAACTGGCGCTCACTCTCTGCGCTCAGGGAAGCAGTCCATTTGGCTCAGAAATCGCTGTCTTCGCCCATCCCGGCCGAGATGTTTGATGGAGTTCAGTGTGTCCTGAGACATCGAAAGTACCAGATTTCCAACAGGAACTCTCGCCAACTCTTGTCCTCAAGCGCCGAACCCGCGTAAATGGCTGCTACGGTTTAAGTTTAGGTCCCCGCCCCAAGCATGACAGAACAAGTTTCGAAGTTGAAGCGTGCAAATCTTGACCCACATGGAGTCAGAACACAGCACCTTGCAAGATCTATGAATCTATGCAAGCATGACATGCTGCCTGAGGGGCGAACCTGGAAATGAGGCATAATCCTGGCAAGATGAAACTGGAAGTACAGAGTGTGTCCTCATCAAAATCATCACAACTCATCTTTCGCTTCAATCTTGGTCGTGGGATCAACGATCAAACATCCAACAATCCAGAAATGGTTCGGGTCCAGCCGTACGTTTCGCACGGTTACAAAATTCAAGTTGAATACCCGAAGGTCCGAAAAACCGCGACCCCGAACCCGCATGCCGTTTCAGCCTTCCCCCAACCCCGCGCCAAAAAGGCATGGCCGTTCTCCCAATCTCGGTCGGTCTGTGCACTTAGTTGCCTTTGCACGAGCCTCTCTAGGATGCGTAAGAGCAAAAGCAGGCTGCGTGGATTTTTCAAACAGCTCAATTCAGATTCAATTGCCCGAATTCGACAAGATCAGGTCCACAAGCACAGCAACCGTTCGGTGAGTAGACCTCTACTATGTGCTTTGTTGCTGATGTGAATTGAACAGCGGCAGATCTTCAGGCAGGCCAAGACAACACTTGCCAGGAGGACGGTATTCCGCTCACGGTGATATCTTCTTCCGGGACTCCATCAGCTTCAAGCTGAAACTTGGCCTGCTTGACTACGCACGTCTGCAACCCATGATCAGCGGCCATTTCTGCTCTCTGGAAAACATGGCAGGCGTGCTATCTCTCTGGGCACGAAATAATGGTCCGTCGGCCTGAGTGCGAAGAAGTCCGTGCCCGCCACAAACACTCGGAGACAGACGGACAGACAGACAGTCAGAGAGAGAGACAGTGAGAGAGAGAGAGAGAGACAAAGAGAGAGAGAGAGAGGGACAGAGAAAAACAGACGCACACGGACACACACCGACACAGACATACGCACACATACACACGCAGACCCAGAACACACACACGCACACACAGACAAACACAGACAATCAAGGACAGACAAAAACACACGAACATGACTTTCGGATCAGTCATCCTTACTTAGGCGGATGCTATCTGTGCTAGCACTTTCTTAACTTCGAGTTGAGCTCTCAAGCTGCTAGGCAGTGACCATTGATGGACTCATTTGGCAGGTACACAGACTGGCATCCCATGCTGCTTCCACACATCTCTCACAGCTTCACTGGACATAGAGACATTGGCCGTTTCTCCCCCCTCAGTCATTCGCCTCGGCCCCGGCCGAAGCGGTCAGAGGTTCCTATCCGGATTCCCTCTATTCCCACACCTTAATCCCCCAGTGACCCCCTGAAAAGGGGCCCGCTGACCCCTCCCTCCCTGGGAACCCATAAATTTGCCACCAGGTCCTGCGCTGAAATCTCGCCTCCTCCCCAGGCCGAGGCGGGCGACGCGAAGCGTTTAACATTACCATCTAGACTAAAGCCACACACCCTTCGCTTCACATTTGCGCACAAGGATACATGACCAGGCTGATTTGTGTCTGGGACAGGAACTGCTGATACCACCACGCATGTACGTCCATGTCGGTTACCTGAGATGTCAGGCGGTGTCAACACATTCGCCAGACCAAAGGCTGCAGACAGGGCAAAGACCACGGTCACCTGCGGAACTTTCAGCCCATGCCTCAAAAGCGGCAAGCGAATTGAACAATCATTGAACCGGGAAGCCCATGCTATCTGCAGAGAGGCCTGCGGCGAAGAGATGCCACCAGCTCCGGAGCCAAAAAATGAGTGTGGACCTGCCATGGTGCGGGCTAGCTCTCCTGATGCGGTGTATATGTTCCAACAGTGTGTGCCGTCACGGTGGCTCCAAGCAAGGAAGGGCCATGCTGCGCCAATAGGCCATGAGCACGAATCAGCTCTGACTCGTACAGTCGTAAAGCAATCATGACACCTCATGAGACATGAAACGGAAGCTACAGCAATATCTACAGGGGCGCGTGGACAAACACGCCTCGCTTCCAACAATTTGCAGGCCGCACCATAACATCTGGCTTGGCTTCGCACCTCGGCAATGGCTCCGAAGCATATCTATGTACATACATATACACACAATTATATAAACACATGAGGATACGACTAGCCTGTCGATCAGACAGCCGTGCATGATGTATTTGTCTTGAATGCGACTCTGGAAACTCATGGAAGCTAAACATTAAAGGGTAGCCAATGGTTGGCTGGCTGTGGCTGTGCTCCTGAATCACGGCCCAAAGAGGCCAGCAACCCTTCGGCTGTTTGTGTGCGGACCCACGGAAGCGACAGACAGCGACAAGAGAGACTGAACAAACGAAAAGTGCCGACTGTGCTGTGTTTGACCTCCAACGGCTTCTGATCCGACGCCGGTGGGTGCAGCTCCGGCATATTCGCCGATTTTCTGTTCCGAGTGCTTTCGGCACTCCCGACCAGGTCCGCGTGCTGATAGGGTTCCAGTGCAGAATTTAGCAGAAGTAGATACAAGAGATAATGATAACTAGCCCGCCGGCTCTGAGTGATCAGCTAATCATCCCGATGCACGCATATCGGGCAATGAATGGTGAATGATTCAACCTACGTACAGCTCCACGATAATGCAAGCGCTTAAACTTCCACAGAACCTGTGACCGTATGATCAGCTGAACGAGTATTTGCAGACGCATGACAGCTTCGTAGGGAGTTTCATGACGGGAGTGAATTCTTCGGGAGCGAAGCAGCCAGCTACGCATGCGACAGCTTGCCTGTACAGTAGAATAGGCAAAGTGGGCCCGTGAAATGACATGATGAACCTGTTACACACGAGTTGGAAGTGGAAGGGCTGTGTGGTAAAGATTGGCGAAGTGCTCAGCAAGTGCACCTTCGTGACGCGTAGCTAGGTGATACATGCGCAAGTCTTGACCGGAGACCAAATCCGAAAGTGAACAAGGCAGGCTATCATATGATTGTATGCGGAGCCGTTCACAAGCGGCATCTGTTGCTCGTGATGCTGTGCCAATGTGTTGAGGATCCGGCACAAGCTGCATAAAATTGAGCAAGAAGCTCTGTGTAATGCGGCGTTGAAGTGCGTTGCCGCCAGTGAAGGAGTCGTGGACATTGTTCGCACGATCAAAGAGAAAGCCGACAAACAGTCCGCCCAGATTTCCGCACACTGTCTCTCCTCCAACCAGACGCAAGTACCTGCCGGGGCTTAACTCGTCTTGCCGAGGCCTAAACATCCAAAATACAAGCAAACCATCTGCGAGTAAGGCAAGCGGGCCAGTCTTTGTAGAAATAAATCAAGGTGCGATCCTGAGATCGAAATGGCAAACTGCGATTGGGCGAGGGCAGCGACTCCCCGTCTGGCTTACTGCCTGCAAATAAGGCTGTGGCAGCATACGGGGGCTCCATGAGATCCACCACACGCACTTCCACAGACTCGTCCAACCGGCTCAGAGCAGAAGCCAGGGCCTCTGGCAGGTCAAAGCAAAATCACATCATCATGCGTGTTGGCAACTCGTGGGCTTGATTGGCAAGGAAAGTCAGTGGAAAGGGTTTCCCAGATGTAGGGACGGTCTGCCAAACCTGCACGAACGCCATCTCTCTGTGGTCTCTCTGTGGTGGTTGATTGGTATGGAACTCCCGCAACGATGTGCAAATGGATTTACTGAAAGATGTGTACGAGGGCACAAAGTTTACTATGTTGATTTCGCAGGCATGTTCCACGAAATAGGGCGAGTAACTCGTGTCACGTAGAGGTGAAGAAACAGAAGTTCACATAGCCGGTATCGACTTTTCGCGCGGCTACAGCCCCCTCTGAGTGATGCATGAAACACATCCAGTCTTCGCAAACAATTCCGTCTTGTCTTGATCAGTATGGCGAAAGTGAACACCGCTAAAAAACTCGGAGTCTGTGTTTCTCGTCCGCTGAAGTGGCGAGGATGAAGCACAATAGCTGCGAAAGGCCGACGGCATTTTGACATCCAGTCGTCACAATTTGGGCCACAGCAAACTTTGGAAGGAATCAGACGCCGGATAACATGTGCTGAGACACTCTGAGACAGATGCATGCACATCAGCATACATCTGTTGGTTCGCTCGTTTGCCGAAATTCACGAAGCACACTTGCACATGCTACTGCGTCGAGCTTCAGAGAACGCTCCAGATCCGGAGTCAGTCACACCTATTGTCCGCTCACTCCGATCACAAGCGCTCGCCTGCGCGGCCCTGGAGTGGCCAGAGCCAACCGACGCATGGCAGATCAGTACCTTCTGCACCTGTGCCACCAGGTTACCAGAATCCAATCTAGATCTGCCTTTGACAAGGTCATGCAGATGAGATGTGAAATCTGCCGACTTGGACTCTGCAGAACTTCGCGATTGACCGGTACCGCCCGCCACGGGCCTTGCCACTGCGTCTCGGGTCCTGGCAAAGCGCAAAGATGCAAAAAACGCCATTCAAACGACCTCACCATGAGTCTAGTGCTGGAGCCACGTCTTGTACGACCCTCCAGCTATGTCCCGCCGATGTACAACAAAGAAGCAGTCGTCTTGTGCAACATTCTAAAATCTAAAACACTACATGTATAGATATAGCATTTGTCTGCATTCGTCGGTTTTCGTATCCGATGACGAACGACACTGCTGTCGGCAAGATTTCAAACTTTCAACAGCCACCATGTGCCATCATTGTGGCTGATGGCTGCGGCATCTTAGCTAAGGAGAAAGCTTTTGGAATCTGGTTGCGATTGCACCAGTTACAGACACCCCGTCCCCTTTGATTGGCCATGCCAAGACTTTGGATACAAAATGAAACCCAGCAACGACAAGCGGTTGTGGCGGCCAAATTCGATTTGCTTATACGCCCGTTTTGATACGTGATGGTTGCGCCTTCAAGCACTGCCTGAAACAGACTGGTTGTGTTCTTTTCTGGATAAGTCGAGTGATGGGCGGCTGCGGAGTTGCTCGGCAGTAGCTATGTGCAGCGACATGCTCACACACGGCCAGTCCTGATTGTGCACGGCCGTGTGGATCAAAGCTCGATACTGTCGAATCTTGCAGAATGTGATTGTCACATGGACTACCTTGCAGGCACAGGCTCGCCGCAAGTGCCGCTGAAGGAGAAGCTTTACTACATAGTACGAGTACAAGTAGAAATGCAAATCTGGGAACGTGGCTGTGGCGAAGACTTTGGCGATGAAAAGAGACAACACCAGGAACACCATCCAGAGCAGGACCTCCGATGCGTAGAGCTTCCTCAGATCAGATCGCAAGGGGGGCGAGTCTTTATCCTCCGAATTTTTGAGCTCGGGTCCTCCATGCCTGCCATGTCCACAACCCGAAGATCTGGATGAAGCCGAGGGTGGCAGCTATCTTGGGCCACGAACTTGAGAAACTGGATACGATACTTCACCAGGAATCACATGGAAGCACTGAGCACTGTGTAGCCGACCACCAAGAGCACTGCAAAGACTCCAGCCAGTCCACACCTCTAAAAGCTTTCTCTATGCCTTTCGGACAAAGTGAGAGCACCTGAGCACTTCACCAGCCATAGTCCATGTCAGAGCGATGGCTTGCTCAATCCTGCTTGCCACTGCTTGCGGCGCTGGCATCAACCCGCAACAAGCCACCATCCGCCACCTGTCTCGATAGCCACCACGCTCTCGGGCCTGGGCTTTGTCGGCATTAGGCGTTACGTCGTCTGGTATCTGAGAGTCGAACAGCGAGTCGTGGAGCTGCTCCACCGACGCCCCGTGCCTGGCATGCGGTGGAGCATAGAGAAAGAGCATGCTGTCTAAAGTCTCCGACTGAGCTACTAACATGGTGTCGACCGGGCTGAGCGCCTGTGCCAACGAGAATACGGGCCAAAAACGCGAAAAAGCAGTTGGTGATGGATAAGTCATGCTGTCTTGCTCCCACCCATCCAGCCATCTACAGTGGCAGCCCGGCGGCAGCACTTGCAATTGAAACAGAGCTGGCAGGAGAAGTCAAATTGGCGTGTGATGCAAACAGACCCTGAAGCACAAGGGGCATTGATGCACAAAAAATAGGGGCTGTGCATGCTCGGCAGGCAGCCGCATGAAAAAACCAGGAATCCTCACCCAGATCGTGCTGCTTGCCACAGGGCAGCTCTTGTGGCTCAATGCAACTCGAGCACTTTGTCTTGTGCTCGCGTCTTCATGCAGCGGAAGAGACCGATCAATTGCTGATACTTCGCCAGTCCGACACAAGGCCCACTTCATGTAATGGCTTGGTGGCTCTGGGCGGGGTTTGGTGGGGTGCATGGGAGAATCGGCTTGATGCCGGCAGGCGATGAAAATAATACCATTTAGGAGTTTTGCATCGTGCATCTTCCAAGTTAATTATGTTTGAACAGTACTTCTACTTCTGCTTTGGCGAGCGCCTGCAAATAGCAGCGAAGTCTCCGAGATTGGATCCGCATCCGGTCAGCGGGACGAGCGCTGTGAACCCTTCGCTCAAGGCTTGGGGTGGTTTAGCAGACAGCATAGGTTCGTCTAGGGCTGAAAAGGGGTACAAGAATCTGTGAATCTCTCTACTACGATGAGTCTTCATCCGTGCGATGCGAGGGTAGAGACAGTATGGGTGAGAGGCATGGACGGCATGGACAGGTGATCTTTGTCTTGTAGCCTTCTAATTGGGATAAGGAGCAAATATCTGATGCGTGTGCCGTGAATTGTCCTTCAAAGTCGACGGGCAATTGAGCCAAGCCGAGCATTCAAACACAGAAATCTGCATGTGCGTGTGCGCTTAGGGCTACTTGGGGGAAGATGTGAGCAAGGTAGATGTAGCACTCCTTCACTGTGCACCCCGCCCTTTTTTGCAGTGCCGGAATTCCAGGTATGTTTATGGCTGCGCACTGTCGGTAAGATAATTCAAGAGATGCTGCCATCGCAGGGCAGGACAAGAAATGTCAGGACACGCTTGCTCCAATCAGTAATTGAAAAAGTTTTGCGATCAGTGAATCAAAGGCCAAAGATTTGCTCGACAGCGTCCAGACCTGACCATGCAGTGAGATCTGCCTTTTATGGACATTAGCCTGTCACGCCACGGTGCCTGTTTCATTCTCGGCAGCGATGATTCCAATCGCAGCAAACATGGCAAAGCGCCCATTGTTGATTTCTCGGTTCCGCCATTCGAGGTCGTACCTGACCGCCGGGCACTGCCTCTCCAGCTAGCACGGCACTAGATTGGAGCATGAACCAGTGTATCTGCATCCAAGCCACTGCCCCACGTTCTTTTCAACAAGGCCCAAAGGATCACCAAAGTCGCCAGGCTGGAAGACAGGTCGCTGGACATGTCAAACTTCTGTGAGATCTGCGCTCTGCGCGCCTCTTTGCCCTCCTGTTGCTTGAACTTCCCTGTCTCCAGGTAACCTGCCAATGGTCTCGTTTTATTCAAGGGTTGCAGCAGTGTGTGGGTTGTGCATAAGCCTCCGAGCGCTATGAGGAGAAGGAAACCCACGCCACCCGGTCCAGACGAGATGGCTTCGATTCCACGAGGCACATCACCAAACCTCAGGCAGTTCTAGCGAACTCGAAACCAAGACCAGCTTGTCAGCAACGCAAGGGCGGCACCCAGGAAAGGTCACGTAATGCTGGAACACAGCACCGAGAGCAGCCATCATCGCCTTGGGAAATATTGTGACGTCCATGTTTGTTTCCTTCAATGTCTTCGACGGCTGAGAAACAAACAACCCTGCCGTGCTTCAACTCAGCTGTCCGATACCTGTCAAGATCAGCACTTGAAACAATTCATCACGCGTTGGAGCGGACACGAAGCGAGAAGCATGCGAAATCAGATGCCGCCACCTCCGGAAGATTGCCTCATCCCCTGCCAACGACTCTCTCGCTCTCTCTCTCTCTCTCGCTCGCTTTGCCTCGTCTTCTGCAGCACAGCCAAGTACCAGAACAAGGAGGAGTAGGAGTCTGAAACCCGTGTGTAATTCTGTGTAATGCACTCCTTGCGTACAGCATTTCAAGCCTTGGCAGCACAGGGTTCAGCAGGTCTTGTTCCGTCCGCACTTGGGGCTTCCGAGCCGGGAGGCACATGTGATGGCGAGGCTTCAACAGCAAGCCTTGCGCTAAGCGCCGGGGTGGCGACCCCGCCAATCCACACAGGCCCGCCAAGCGAGGATTGAGTTCTTCACAGCGTTCGGAGGAAGAAGAAGTAGTGGTAGTAGTAGTCGCAGTAGTACAGTAGTAGTGCAGCAGCAGCAGCAGTAGTAGTAGTAGTAGTAGTAGAAGTAGCAGTAGCAGTAGCAGTAGGAGTAGTAGTAGTAGTAGTAGTAGTGGAGTAGTAGTAGTAGTAGTAGTAGTAGTAGCAGTAGTAGCAGTAGTAGCAGCAGCAGCAGTAGTAGTAGTAGTAGGCGTGGTAGTAGTAGTAGTAGTAGTCGTAGTAGTAGTAGCAGCAGTAGTAGTAGTCGTAGTGGTAGTGGTAGCAGTCGAAGTAGTCGCAGTAGTCGCAGGTAGTCGCAGTTAGTCGCAGTAGTCGCAGTAGTAGTAGTAGTAGTAGTAGTAGTCGTAGTTGTAGTAGCAGGAGTAGTAGTAGTAGTAGCAGCAGTAGTAGTAGTAGTAGCAGTAGCAGTAGCAGTAGTGGTAGTAGTAGTAGTAGTAGGAGTAGTAGTAGTAGCAGTAGTAGTAGTAGTAGTCGCAGTCGTAGTAGCAGTATGGTAGTAGTATGGTAGTAGTATGGTAGTAGTATGGTAGCAGTAGCAGTAGCAGTAGCAGTAGTAGTAGTAGTAGTGGTGGTAAGTGGTGGTAGTAGTAGTGGTAGTAGTAGTGGTAGTAGTAGTGGTAGTAGTAGTAGCAGTACTAGTAGTAGTAGTACTACTACTACAACTACAGCAGCAGCGCCAACAACAAGTACTACTACTAGTTACTAGTACTGCTACTAGTACTGCTACTAGTGCTACTACAACTACTAATCATGATAACTACTACTACTGCCGCTGCTGCTGCTACTGCTGCTGCTGCTGCTACTGCTACTGCTACTGCTACTGCTGCTGCTGCTACTGCTACTGCTACTGCTACTGCTACTACTACTACTACTACAACTACCTACTCCTAGTACGACGACGACGACTACTTCGACCAAGGCTATGACTCATCGTGACTACTACGACTACCCACTTCCACCAATCCTGATGCTACTGGAAAGGGCTGGTGGCATGATCCCACAGGGCAGGAGGGGTGGTGGTAGACCTCTCATGCTTGTTTTGGGGGTCGTGGCACGTCCTGCTTCAGCAGGAGAAGTGGGGGTGTGGTGGTGACCCCTCCGAGGCTGGGTCGGCTCAGACCGCGTTGCGGGAAAACTCTCTCGAAAGCAACGGCATGGATGCGGCTTAAACTTGCGAACTCACAGCTCAAATTGGCCAGCATTCTGCTGTCAGGCCTTTGCAGAGATTCGCAGGATCCCAAAAGCCCAGTGGAGGTGTGGCTCCCACCTGCCTGCAAGTTGGCCGTGCATGCAGTTTGATGCATCACCTGTTTTTGGCAGTGTGCTGGAATATACATGTTATGCAGCATTCAAGCACGAACAGAGGACAAGGGGCTGCACACATTGGGAAAAATGCGACTGCTCGACTCATGTCAGATCGAAGGCAAGTGTGCCCGAAGAGACGATTGAGCAACCCAGGCCCCATTTGCCGCGAGCAGACCTTGTAAGAAACAACTGGCTCAAGACTGAGTGCTAACAGCCAAGCTGTGGAGAAAGCTGCACGTAGACGTTCCTCTTATCTTAGCTCTGGTGTTCACTGCCCTTCCGGAGAAGCCGCCAAACATCTGTCGCAGCGCGTGCCCAACATCCCATAATAAGTCATCAGACAACATGCAGATGATTCTCACAATGGTGTCGGTACAGAGGGAGGGAGGGAGGGAGGGGCAGAGAGAGGGAGAGGCAGAGATACAGAGACATAGCGAGACAGAACGCGAAAGCAAGATGAGAGGCTTGAGCACTGTACTATTACTAGCTCTGTCTCCTACCGTCTGTCCAGGAAGCCTTAGCAACGCCATCAATGTTGTACTGTGGTTTTTACGCCTGAGCTCTTGCTCAAACGCACGGGAAACATTTCCTATGCCCAACGCTGGCTGCCCTCGGTTCGTGTCCTAGCCGTACCATGCAAAGGACCCCTGCTGCTGTCGAGCAGACTGAATCAGGTCTCGGCAATACCGTGCAGCAACAAAGCGTAAGGCTTGGGCTTGGTGAGGTCGAACCCCTTCGGTGCTTCCTGTCAGCTCTCTGGAAGGCTACGGAGCAGAGTAGGGTGCTATGGCGGCTCTTGTGTGGTGCTGCTCAACACGTCGTCAAAAGTCGAACAGATCTTTCGCAGAGGAGTTTGTGAGACGAAGAAACTCGCTGCAGTACAACTTGCCTCACTCACCTGGATCACTCTTTGTGTCGGCTGGCTTCCCTCTGCTTCTAGATGCGGCTGCCATGGACCGAAGTCAGATAACTCAGGCTGCAATGGACAAAGGGAATGGGCTTTGGACATCTAATGGAGCCGCTCGCCTGCTGAGGTGAGAGTCCAATGTCGAGCGCAGGCAGCCAAGCTGCTTGGAAGGGACAAACGCTCAAGGGGTTGCACCTCGTCCGCGCTCTCTGTTGGCGCTTCGCTCTCCTTTACAACCCAGCACAAACTGAAAGCAGAAGCCCTAAAGGGCCCAGTCAGTTCGTGCTCGAGAAAGAGTAATGCACGCAGCAGTACCAAGTCTCAAACAAGAACCAGTGTTGAGTTTGTGCCCACATGCTCACCACTGGCACCTCAGTCGCAGTGCTCGTCGTTGATGCCGCCGCCTGCGGTGTGGATACCGTGCAACACCAGCTGAGGGAGTGTCTGATCCACACTGCTGGTGGATTTCGGAAAAATTTTAACAACTGATTGTTGGGCCTCGGCATCTGCTGCTTTCTCGTCTGGAGTCGCAGCTGCCTCACACACTTCACACGCAAAGGAATCCATGGAGCGTCAGCGAAGTCTGTGCACCGCAAAACGGTATTGCATACTATACATCATACTACTCATGCCGCGGCACGTGTCTCACCTACTAGAACGACAAAGTTAAGCTATCATCAAACTAGCTGCTTTTGAGACGAGCGCGACCACCCATCAGCCCTGAATCCTTCACATATATACTTATATATTATATAAATATATTATATATATAAATATTATATATATATAAATATTATATATATATATATATTATATTATATATATACTTACAACTTAAGCTTCAGCAGTGCTGACAAGCTCGCACTACAATGTACTTCTACCTGCCCCATCGCGTGCAAGCTGGTAGCCTCTGTTTGTTTGAAGTCCCTTTTCCTTTTCCGAGTGAAGCTCCTGCCTCGACAGGCTCTGCAGCGCGCGTGACGCGTCCCACGCAAACCTGAGCTAGCCATTGGCTTTCAAACAACTCTGTTCACGAGTCGCCGCACTTAGCAGCACGCAGCCAGGGCTGCCGTTGTGGCGGCACCCACGAAGCTCATCAGGCCAGACTCACCTGACCGAAGTGGCTCGCCATGGCCACGCCAAAATGACCAAGGTCCACGCCTCGTCCAGGAGCTCGGACAGATGGATTCGAGACAGGCGCCTGCCAGTGTAGGCGTCATTGAATGGCAGCCAACATGTGTACTGCGATTTGTCACCAAGGAACAATGCGGGGGACTGAGGATGGCGACGACAGAGAGGGAACAAAAAGAACTCCGGGCACCAGACCTTGGGACTTCTTCTTGCAAATTGCTGTAAACGAATCGATTGCTATCTTCGTGTCCTCATCTGAGTCACACGCATAGACCTGCGCCAGCCACCAAAGCAGTGGAACCTGAGGCCACTCCGGATGGCCAACACACTTGGGACTTGGGATCGCGGCTGCGGCATTGCCTCTGACTCGGCGCCCCATGACGAACGTTAAATGGACTACCCAACACCACTCTTGAGCTTGAAATCCAACCAAGGGCCGTCAGATGTATGCACGGACGGTCAGGCATGTCCAAGCCAACCTCGTGCTGGCTCAAGATATTCTAGAGCAGGCGAATCCCACGCGCAGTTTACGATCAGCAGGCATTGATCTGGCGTCACTGCATAAACGGTGTGCTTGCACATGAATTGACTTGGAGGGTGCATCCCAAATTACACATGAATTAGGGCCATGGACATCCTGACAGCCAGGCACCATTCGGAACGAAGTGCAGTGGCTATGATGTAGTCAATGTAGTCGATAGCACGATAGTTTCAACACGGGTAGGCCGGAGGCTCGATTTAGAGGCCTGGCTGCAGAATGTAATTGTCGTTTCGTTTCGCGTGGATTCAGTCTGCATCAGTCTGCCATGATGGCATCCATCGTGTCGGAGTCCACATTGAAGTACCTGGCAGCATCTGGCGGATCAGCCTGCCCGCAAGCTTAGGCGTCCACAAATGGTTCGACAGCTGGGAGCACTCATGCTGGAGTGTCTGCTTCGCAGAAACACGGCACGCGGGGTCGTATCGCAACATTGAATCCTGCCAGGTGCTCTTGGCAAGTGCTTCCTGAAAGTAGCCGACGGAAGCAGGGTGCAGCAAATCTGCAACGAGAGCTGGTGTCCAGAAGCCGCACGCCAGCCTGGAAATATCGATTTCGAACCTAAACGGAACCTTGCACGCCTCATGCCTGACATCTCTCTCTGAGAACTGAGTGGCTAGCAGAACCAAGCTGCGATGCAATGTTCCGAATTTCCGTCCAAGGCCGACGCCTCCACCTGATGTCAGTGTTAATGCCAAGCCACAGCAGTCACAGCAGTGCTAAGTCTGCTCTCTACTTCTGTTCCACATAAAACGTAAACTACCTGGGCTTTGAATAGTGTCCATACGCAAACCGAATCCTGCGCCCACCCCACCTACCTACCTACCTACCTACCTATCCACCCAACTTCCTGCCTACCACACCACCCCCACACTCCCCGCCCACCTCTTGCCCAGCCTTCCAACCTTGCTCTCCACCACAGGGCACTGTCGCAGGGCCGACCCCCATCCCCAAGCACACTCACTTACCAATGTCCTTCCCTTGACATCCTGTGGCGGCTATTGGTGACACATGCCGGACTGTGGTGGACTGCTGCCAGGGCGGCTTCTTCCATACTCTCTGGCGGCAGTTCGACTGATAGCTGAAGCAGCACATACACAAAGCACTTGACCCTGTATGCGATCTGGTCTTTGCAGTTGGCACATGGCGAAAGTAATTGCTGATCATCTTCCAGAAAGTAACCTGCTTGTACGACGTGAGACACCCAGGACTCCAGGACATGACAATAATGCGACAATGAAACTTCTCCCAGAACAAGCATCCTGTTATATCCTGTTTACTGCTTGCCAAGAAGCTGAGGGAATGTCGGCTTGAAGTCTGGAAGGCTCGAAAGCCCAGGCCAATCAGCCTGTCAAAATATCACGACGTGGGGATTCTCGTCGGAGTACTCTAGAGAAGCTTCCCAGAGCACGATGAGCCACGTCCACTTCATTGCCACGGGAACCGGCAGCCTATGCTCAAGCAGCCCCCTTCAGGGGAAGGCAACAAATTATGAGTCCCAGGGCCATGACGTGCTGGCATAATCCACATCAGTGTTCCGGTCGTGAGCGAAGGACCCTTCTACTGCAGTCTCTACTGGCCGCAAAACCTGTCACAATCGGACCTTACACCAACTAACGCACATAAACACTTTGCAGAAAGCTCGACGCACATTCTCTCAGGCCTCCGTTGGCGTTCCGAGCTTTCGGAAGATCTGGAAGATAGTGTCGATTTCGCTGTCTCCATGGAAAAGCGCGGCACCTTGGTCTCGGCACATCAGCTTTCGCGACACGACCAGCTAGAAGTTTAGGGACCACACCAGTTGCCATTTCGCCAAGGATACATCCAGCACTCCAGACATCCACGCCTGAAGTGTGTGACAATAGAAAGTGCTGCTCAGCACTCCACGAACTTCCAAGGGAGAAATAACTTGAGACTTGAGACATGTCGGCCAGTCGGCTTTAGTCGTATCCCACACGAGGCGCTGTGTCACCAAACCAAACACGAACTTCGAGTTACAACACCGATGCAAACAGAGGACGGCGCATGGATTCCACCATAATTCCCAAACAACACGCTGCGATCAAGCCGTAGCCAACAGGGCGGAGAGTGGATGAGAGTGAAAGCATGCGCACATTGCATGTTTCCAGTTGATAGATGTATTCACCGAGCTTGCTGAGTGCAACAGAAGCTCCAGCCCTTTTCGGCTTGCTCGCAAATTTCACTTCCTTTCCCTAAGTGTGTGATGGATGGACTTAGGTCCCGCTTGCCGCTTCGTGAAGGTCGGCACGAGGTCCCCCACTCCCCCTAAGGACGAATGTCGGCATTCAGTTTTACTATTCATGTGAATGTGCGTGCGCATGGGAGGACACGGCTGACACCGGGTCCTGGCAACCTGGCGCCTGCGCTATCTGACTGGAAGGTTTTGCGTTCTGATGTCATGATGGCGGCTGGCCCGAAATGCCCCGTAGGTGTCAGGGCTGAGACAGCTGACGAGCCGCGGCTTCGCATTTGGTAGCTTTCTCGTAGCTTCGCGGTGTTTTTGCGTTAGCGGCTTCGTAGGTTTTTGGTCTTTGGGCCTAACTTATGATAACTTAAACAATGTCAGAAGCTGTAGCACTACTTGTAATACAAGTACTTAACAATCAACCGGGAAAAGTAATAACAAGTTTGCAGACAACACAACATATTTATGATATCACTAGCAACTGTAGCAAGAATCAGAAACATAGTACTAGTAACAACGAAAGACGAGTCACAGCCGTAGTTATAGCCCGAACATTCGCTTGACCACACCGGCGAACCTCTGTGCCATGGCTCCAAGCTCGAGAGTTGGCAATAGCAACTGGGGCATTGCTGCACGGTGTTGCACACCTTGTTCTCGACCGTTCGAATTTTCGGGGAAACGAGCCTTCCTGCTTGTAGCAGCCAGATTCGCCTCGAGTGCACCCAGCAACAATCCACCGAGCCCCGTCCACATTAAAGACCTGCGCAGGAAGGGCAAGCGAGGCATTGGGGCCAGGTCCCAACCTGCCAGCACTGAACTTCTCGCGTTTTTGCGGAGAAATCAGCGAAGCAGAGGCAGCACTCAGCAGTAAACTCCCTGCTTGCGGAACCGAGTCCGAAGTACTAGACCAGACGTGCAAGGTGTCAGCATCGAGCATGACCATGATACTGTTGACTAATAGCGAGTTGCCACCGCCACCTCAACGAGATCCAGTACAACTACAAGCGTCGGGTCTGTCTAACATGAGTCGGGGAGAATACACATCGCCCGAGTGCCAAAATTTGCACATCAATAGCGAGAATGAACGTCAGTAGCATCACAACATAGCAAAACCAGCCATTCCCCATGCACACGCGCGGTTCCAGATGGATCAAAAGGATCGGTAACGAGTAGAAGTGTCTGCTTGAAGTGCAATTCCTGCGTGTGGACCCTCATTGATGCAGATTTTACCCAAGCGATGCGAGAGCCCCAATCATTACACCGTTGTGCAGCCTGTCCTGGGAGGTGCGGCCGATGGCTGAAAGCGTTGTTCCTTGCTTCCCGTAGGTCCGATGTCCGCATGCCCGTGAGATCAAAGCCGATTTGATGCTCAGGTGGCCTCTTGAGGACCTCCACTGCGATCACTCCCGGCAGCAGAAGGAATTCGGACTGTTGACTGTTGAGCTGATGCCAGGCCGCAAGAGATCGCAAAAGGGAAGGTCTCGAGTCTTGCGATCTTTGAGGATGCATTGGTTTCGATATCATGTGCCTGTGACTCCATGTTGTAAAAGTGACGCAAGCACAAACACCCAGGAAACACGGATACCGAACTGATACCGAGAAGCGGAAAAGAAACAAAAGAGACCATCATTGGGACTGGGAAGCAAGCGACGTCGCCTGAATGGCTCTACATACCGGTTTTGGAGCCAACATTACGGATAGCCTGCAGACAGCCGAAGAGAAAGAAGGCATGCTTGCCAAGGGACCATGTCAACGGGGATTCTGTCTCCGACAATTTCATCACAACCCAGGAGGATTGGAATGGACGATGGATGTCGAAGACCCACATGCTTTGGGGCTGAGAACCACGTTTTTGTCATTGGCTGCCCCTTTCTGACTGCACTTTGTCGACTATGAACCAATTCACATGCTGAGGCAGGCTCCTAGCGAGTACTCTTCACATCCAAACAGTATCTCAGGGGAGCGATACCTCGGAGATGACTGACACAGACGCGCTTTGCTTGGCGATGTCACGATAAGGGACGGGCCATGTCGTTACCACCTATGAGCAAGCACAAGATTGACTTGCAAAGGACGGGCCCGTCCGGCCCTTGTGCAAACCGGACTGAGGCCTCATGAGTGTATTTCGGCAGGGGAAGGTTAAAGGCCTGACACCCAGCAAAAACGACACAAGCGGCATGCGGCACAGGGCTGCTCCATTCAGCATGAGTACTTCTGAGTATCTGGCACGTGCCATGCCAAAGTCGGCAATCTTAAGGTGATCCTTGAACATGCTGACTGCGGAAGACCATGACAGACCATTTGCAGATCTGGAACCCTGGACCCGGAGCCACGTGCCTCACCATCAACCAAGATATTCTGAGGCCTATGGGCATGGTCCAAAGCCAAGTCAACTCCAACTCCCGGCTGAAGCTGGAAATGCTGAGCTCAGCGCTTGAGATCCCGGTGAATAATCCTGGACAGATGTCGTGCATAAGAGGATGTCAAAGCTCTGAAGAGACTCTAAGCGCTGGGAGCCTGCGAGCGTGGCAATAGTCGATGCCCTTCATCAACTGCTTCTGAAGGGACCGCACCTCCCAGGTCTGCCGAGGCCGAGGCATGCCGAAGAGGAGACAACTTGATGTTCGCACCGAAACTTGACAAAAGCTGCATGGCGAGCCACGACTTCTGGCTCCAGCCGCAGCCCAAACTTCTTCATGTACCTTGTGACTCCATGACAACTCCCCGGCTACTGGCTCCCAGCTGTCAAACGACACGGCCATTTCTGGGAAGTGCGCTGCTTCAAGTTCGCATCCACGAACTCAAAAACCAGGTGTAGTCGCCCTGGACTACAGGCAACATCCAACCTGACCAACAGCCAATCAATCCTATTGAACGACGACAGTGCCGGCAAACTGAGCCGAGCTCAGTTTCACGACGTTCGGATGATCAGCAGCCTGAACATCTCTGCGGTGAGCCAGACACCGTGCAGATTAGAGCTGCAGTACCTTTAGCACGGCGACTTCGCGAATAGCCGTGCTCGGCATCTTGGCAAGATATGCAGGAGGTCAGGTTGGGATGATGAAACTTCCTGCAGAACTACAAGTTCAGAAAGCTGGGCAAGAAACTCCCTCATCTTCGTGCTCCATCTTGACACGCTTGATTGCAACCGTTTTTTGCCTGGCGGGCATTCAGCATTCATCGTAAAGTCCAGTCCAACCAAGTCAAGATAATTACGCAAAACTGTGCCAGGATGTCAAACGGTTGCAGAAGGCACGGTGCACCGCACCATAGGTACCTTCACCCACCGGCTTCTCTTTCTCCTGCCAAGGCCACCGGCGAGAAATCATGCCGGCTCTCCTCGTGCCCTTCACAGGTGGATGCACTTACAGCGTCAGATGGACAACTGTAACTGCCGATTCAACATGCGTGGTGGCCCGTTGTCGTGTCATTTCTTCGTTGTCGCACAGATTCGGGTGATCGATCTTCCATGGTTTCCGGGTGCCACACGGCTTGCCGGATGTCGATTGCTCTTGCAGTCTTGTTTTCCACGGTTGTGCATTTCGATTGTGTGGAGGCGAGCAACCCATTTTCACACGTGTGCGGTTTGCAGCGTGCACAGACTTTTGGCGGTACTTGGTATGCGTACCATGCGACTCATCCGTGCACTTGCAGCGTGCTTGGTCGAGAGCTAGCCCATGGCATATGCGACTCACACTTGGACAGAGTTGAGACTCTCCCACTGCGCCTCAATGACATACTGACGATCAAAGCGGCGCTCGTCGTCGATCCTTCGGCTCGAGAGTCTGTGCTCTGCTGCACTCTGCTGCACTCCTGCTCTTAGCGACCTGGTTGGCGGCCCATGATCCTTGCAGCAGAGCGATTATCAGCTCTCTTCCCTCTGGGAGCAGCTTCAGACTCGCACTGACTGTGCCAGCTCCCGCAAGTCCCTGCACGAGAAGCAGAAAACACAGTGCGTAGAGGCTTAGACTCGGCTTGTGAGCTCTTGGAGCTCCAAACGTGTAGCGCCTGAGCAGCAGCTCTCGCACAGGCGGACTTCGAAACTGGCCTCAGGAATCGATCCGAGAACACAACGCGTGTGCAAAGTTCAGCACCCTAAGCCTTAAGCTTTGTTCGTGAACCTAAGCGACCCCAAGGTTGCCCAGCGTGCGCGGGCCCAGTAGAGTCCAGCATAATGTGCAGAGTCGAAGGCACGAAGGCATTGGCTGGCCGTCAGCATCACGACCCTTACGGGGACAACCTATCTTGGCCTTGGGTCTGCATCAGCATGGCCCCCGTAAAAATCCTTCCCGGCCCATGACTGAACTTGTTCCGGAATAGGTGACCGGGTGGTGCGAAAAAAGTGCGCAACCGTTGAGGCAAAGCATGGAACCGGACCTGACATCGCGGCAGAGAGCGCAAGGAATCTTCTTGAGAATTCCATAGAATTCGGTCCAAACTATGAAATCCCCGCGAAAACTGATGCCCAACAATGTCCCACGACAGCCCGCAATATTCCAGATTTCGGAAAGGAATCCTCACATGCTTCACCTGCTCTTTCCATGAAATTGTTTCTGCTGCCCTAGTTTGTCCAGCACAGCGCGAGGGAGAGCCACAGACTCGCATCGTTGAATCTTACCGCAAACACCACAAGAATGAGATATTATTTTGTTGCGGCTCGGCAGCTGCCTTCCCTCAACGGTTCTGCGTGCCATCCCCCTCCCACGCGTGGAACAGCTTTTCGTGCGCAGGGGTAGGGCCCACGCGCTCCATGCTCGTGCTAGGCGTGGTTTGGGGAGAGTTCAGTCAGTAACCATTACCCATCAATCATCGTTGGTAACAGCAATAGTACCAGTATGCGGAAATAGTCATAGTCATAGTCTACTGTAGTACTGTACGGCGGGCCTAGCACGTCCAAGGAAAACCCATCATGACCCATGAGTGAGTCCGAAAACAGTCCCAAGGCACGACGGGCCTCCCTTGCAGTGCTACGAGTAGCACAGCTCAGCGAAGATAGCAAAGGCTTATCACAAGTGACTGGAGGATGTTCACGGCTTTCAATGCTCGTTGAGCAGAACGTCACGGAAACCTCACTTCCCTGAGATGACAAGCTCTGGGGGAGGTACTGCGAGACCAGCCATTCTTCTCAAGCACCTGCAGTTCTCAGATGTGCAATGAAGCATCTCCGATGCGGGCTGCCAGCTGAAGGTCGCGAGCTGAAGATCCGCGCTTCTGGGTTTCTTCTTTTGTGTTCCGTCCATCCCCTCTCTCTTCAGAGCTTTCATCCTGTAATTCTGTAATGTTGGTGTGGTTTTAATAAACCCCCCCCCCCTGAGGTTGTTTTGCGCGGGGGTCTCTTGGAGCAGGGTTTGGGGCCGGGGTGGTAATAACAAACCTCTGGCCGTGTCCGGGGACTGGTGTGTCTGCCGAACTGCACTCTGCTGGCTGGGTTTAGGGTCCTCTTAGTTTAAGCTTTTGCTAGTTACTTAGCTTTTTGGGGATTTCGGGCTCGGAATATATTTATTGTCACCCCTTCAATTATTGCGACCCCGGTTCTAACATCAATTGTTTGGGCAAATTGGCTACGCAATTAAAACTCCTCTTCCGCCCGGAAAGTCTGGCCCAGGGAATATTTTTATTGTCACCCTATACATAAACACCACTCCAACACAATGGGGAAGTTCGAGTGCATCACGCTCGAGGCCGCACATTATGTCCATGCGGCCGGTGTCGACAACCGGTAGGCTGAGATGCAGCAATCGATGTTTCCAAGCCAGGGCTGCTCGAACCGAACCTTGGAGAGTCCTCGGGGAATCACTGATAGATGGTGGCAAAGGTCGGGCCCTCCACAACCCCAAGCCCCAGCATGCTCGCGCGGGCCTGCCTGTCCCCCCCAACCCCCTCCCCCGTCCCTGTGCTAGATCAGCTGCTGGCCACCCGCCTGTTGCATGGCCGAGTTGGCAAAGCTCAGTCCGTACGACTGAGGCCACCCAAACCGAGACAGCCAGAATTCGCATTACATCTCGACTGACACATCACCATCATCGTCCATATCGGAATCGGTAAACAGGCAATTGCATCTCCGTTTCTCTGTCTGCAGTCCGCCATGGCCCGCTGCGGCAAAACCGTGTCACAGGCATACCATGGCATACCCATCCTCCCCCGCCCTCCGGACGAAACGGTGGACGATGGTCAGGGCTCTCACACTGCGCACTTCGAGAGGTGATGCCACCATCTGCGCCAAGTGTCTCAACTAAGAACGTGGTACTCCGCACTCCATAAGGCCGAAACAGCTGCCGCTCAGGCCATGAGGCGAAGTTGAAACACGGAAGGCTCATCCCCCGGCAAGAAACAAGGGTCAAGCACACGCTAGCGTGTGGATCACAGGATCTGCCCTCCCAGTTCCACAAACTCGATGTTGCATCCCCTCTGCACACCATGATGAGGCTGCCAGGCTGCCTTCTGTGTGGTCGAAGGATGTCAAGGGCAAAGCACATGAATCAAACAACTACGACCGCTCGCACGTTCCAGTACAATGAGCCCGGGCTTCCCCTCGAAACTCCTGCGGGTCGTCTAAGAAAAGAGAGCGAGAGAGAGAGAATAGAAAAAAGCAAAGAGCGAACCTATGTTGCACTCTTGGATATGCAAAGGATTCCTGCGTTACCTGTCGCACGCAGTATGCATCAGAGTTGTCGTGGATCATACCCAACACGCAGAATCAAATGCTTCAACTACACAAGCTTCTAAACTGGCCAGCTTCTAGCCTCCCTTTGGATGACTCCGTCTTACCCCCTGCCCTCCCCCCCACACGCAGTTTGGTCTTCATCGACCGGACTGCTAGTGAGACAGGGCGATACTGCAGAAACCAACACATGTGCCACACGACAGCGGTCCAACCCACGTGTGGGGCCTGCTTTCGCTCCGTCTTCCCGACCCCGTATTCCCCCTCTGCAAAGCAACACACATCGTGCCTAGGCACCAAAGCCCCCGTCAAAACACCGGCCAAGGCATGTGCAGTCCAGAAACAACCTGGATCTCTTCCTTCTCCAAGGCTTCTCTCTTTCTTGCCCCAGGCTTGAGGGCATGCCCCCGCGGGAGCAGCCCGGGTGTTGGAGGGGCGCACGGTATTACCTGCGAAATCTGGTTAAGGCACACCACGGGGCTGAGTTACAACATCTGATGAAGTGCAGGACGAAAGGAGTAAGTATCACAGTTCGGTTCATAACCCGAGTGCTGGTTTTCGGGATAAAGGCCTCTCTCTCTCTCTCTCGCCCTCCCTGCTTGCAATTTGGGCTGCTGTGGCAGTTGCATGCCAAGCCGAATCTGGAACCGAGTAGTCAAACAGCGCAACCACACCCAGAGACGGCAGAGACAGTATAGGCCCCGAGCCCTGCGAACATCAGGACAGAGCTCAGATGGCCTTGGCGTTTCAAGCTGATGGGTTGGGCAAGGTCAGGCATGAAGCCACGGCCTCCGAAGTTTGGCACACAAAATGCTGGTCCTGCAAATCATGAAGTGAATGGGGTGTCTGCAATGGTGTATTTTGTCACCGCTCCATTCCGAGGAGAGGCCGGGGTGGCTCATCGCCTGCCAAGATTCACTCGGCAAGTTGTTAAAGCAGCCTGACGGAAAGTGAAAGGAGTCTCAACTAGATGCAGAAGATTACGTTGCTACCTGCGTCATCTTGAGTGACGGCCCGATGCAATCGGTGCTGGGCTCTGCTGCGTTAAGGGCTAGCGATGGCACATTTGCGTCCCCCGCCTGCTGAACAGCGCTTATGGCGCTCTCCACGCTGTCTGTCCAATGATCCATGGCTCTGAAAAGTTTTCTGTCTTTAAGCCAACTTTAGGCACAACTGCCGGATCTAGCAAACATCTTCTATCATCTTGTTCAATGTGTCGAATGTTGCCGAGTGTTTGAGGCAGTTTGGTGCCTGTCGTGTGGCAATGTAAGATAGACCTTTACTCGGCAGACCACATCCATGAAAAGCCTTCGCGTCAGAACATCAATCTCTTCCTAGATACACATGCCGGCAACTTTGCCACTACACCATGATTTGGCAGTTGCTGAGCTGGTAACTAGTACCCAGTACTAGTACTAGAACTAGATCTAGTAGTAAGTAGTAGCAGCAGCAGTACTAGTAGTAGTCGTGGTGGTAGTAGTACTAGTACTAGTACTAGTACTAGCACTAGCACTAGGACTAGTACTAGTACTAGTAATAGNTAATCGTACCAGTAGTATTACAAATAGCATTAGTACTGGTAATACTACTAGTAGTATCACGAGTAGTAGTACTTGTACTAGCACTAGCAGTAGTAGTGGCACTAGTAGTAGTTGTAGTAAAAGTAGTAGTAGCAGCAGCAGTAGCAATAGTAGTGGTAGTGGTAGAAGTCGTGGTAGTCTTTTGTGAGCATTCTGCAGCCTTCTCATAATCGAAACAGAATCGCCTACAAGTGAAACGAAGTTTAGAACTGCGCACACCGCTGAGATTAGGCAGGCTGAGTCGCCCTGATTTCACTTGGCATCACCAAACTCAGCGCCTGTGAAGAACAAGGCAGAGCGACGGCAGTGACCACACACTGGCTGAGCAGTCAGTCCTCTCGCTTCCAGCTCCACACGGAGAGGTCGGCCAACGGCTCGGAGGGTACCTCGAAACACAGCCGATCGCAGCAAGAGACGGGTATCCCTTCCTACTCACCGTGGGCTGGCCTTGAGCATCCACTCCTGCAAGGCTTCTCCTGACAGCTCTGTCGGAAGCCGCTGTAGCCTCGAGGAAAGTTGCGACATGCCAAGATTGCTCTGCCCGGCTCTGACAACACTTCGCTGAGGAAACTACAGCACAGGTTCTGCCCGATATCTCAGTGCATAGCGGCAACACACACAGAGACGGTATGTCTGCAGGCCTGGCCTGAGATTGTGCATCAGCGATCCGAATCTCAAAGCGCAGTCTGTTTGTACAGCTGCCACCTGGCACCAGTAAGAGCTTGATCAACCAGCCTCATTGCTTAGCACAGTCCACTCTGCAAACTCGGGCCCCGTACCATGACACACAGACCTGGCATGGGCCCGGTACCATCGCCAGCAGGACGACTTCTAGACTAACATAGACTAACTAGACGTTGTGCTATGAGGTGTCTCCATCGAAGGCATTCAGGTCGACGCAAAAGGCATCTCGTCGGAGCGGAACATGTGCTGAGACTCAAAACCGCAGAGCAGACTCCACAACCCACCAGATCCGATGAGCCAAAAACTGAAGAAACCTCGAGTGACGTGAGAGGTCGGGCGTGGCGCACCGTCACCGCAGGGCTCTGCACTGAAACGTTGAAAATCCAGGCCGCAGTCACCTCAATCACGAGTTCTCGCTGGAACTTCAGAAAACTGAAGACAACAACAAGCGATGCAACTCGCAGATTCCTTCTGGTACATTCTTGAGCAAGTACGATGCTCCAAGCCCCCAGCGCACCACAGCCACCACCTCCACCATGAGCCCTGGTTTGTCCTTATCATGTGCGAGTGCTGCGGAAACACAGACATTCGAACGATGAAGTTGCGTTCGGAGCCACCTCTGCAACCAGCATGAAACACTGCTTGTAGGCCTCGTCCCCAGAAATGCTCGCACGTGCCCCCGCTCCCTTATTGCAGCAACCATCGTCTTTCGCAGTATTCCTTATTCCTGCCGCCGGGCTTGCACTCTTCCCTTGACTGTACCACATGTACCAACTAGTCTGGCCAGTTCAAGCCTGACCGCCTCATAGGATGATTTCCCGAAATCTTGTGAATGGCGCCTCACCGGGTGAAGACACTACGCCCGCGTTTCCAGTGTACCTGCAGAAGCAGCTAAACTCGCACGCGGCGACGCGGCTGCTTGTCGCGGTAAGAAAGCTGAAGATGAAGCGATGGGCTCGTCGCGGATGCTCGAGGCTCCGGGCGCGGCCAGGGGCCCAGAGTCCCAGAGTCCCAGAGGGGAGGAGCTCAGAAAGGGCTTGCGGCTTCCGCTTTCGCTTCGACAAAACGCGGGTCACTCGTAGCTGGCATCACCCAGCGACATGTGCAGCCTCTCAAAAACTTTGATGATGCCAAGATATGCCAAGTCTAAGTGGAGTACATGGCGCCTTGCTGCCAGGAGCTGGCCACTGATCAACTCGACTGGCAATGCCCCGCGACCTGACGCAGCGCCTACAGGCCTACAGAAGATCTTTACGCCTTTCTGCATGGGGGGCCCATTTTCAGGTCGTTCGCACGCCCAACAATGCGTAGACAAGCAAGGATTCAGAATCGGGAACATGCCAACGTATCTATGCGCTGAAAAGGTTGCATTTTCTTGCTGGTCCATGGCAAAATACGGAAAACATGCACTGCGCACGTTTGTTGGCAATGTAACCACGAAGTTGGTGACGGCGCGGGCACGGTTTATGCACATGAGTTTGAGTACATGCACAAAACTCGGGTCGAGCACGTATTTTGTCTGAAGACGTCGGCTGATGTCGAATGTGCTGGCTACTAGCTTTAGTTCATGCCACAAAAATTTCGTGTGTTTGCTCCAGCTGCGAAGCTGTCTGATTGAATTTAGTCCTGCACGAGCACAAAAGTACCAAAGAAACGCATTGTGCTACGGCAAAAGCGGAATCTGCTTTCACCAAAGAGCTGGGTGAAATGTTGATTTCCGAGCCGCTGGGTGAAGCCAGAAAGTTCAAGTGACCGGGCTGACTTATGCTGCTTGTGCATTGCATTTTTGGCATGGGTCGGCTAATCGAAGAAGGTAACTCGTCTTCCAGGATTGTAGGAATGCAGGTATTACCGTGGCGAGCATCAAATGGCATGAGATTTGAGAGGACAGTGCTTTGCCACTATGGGTTTCTTAGGCCAAAATCTTTCTGCGAAGGTCGTGGCCAGCAGCAAGAAATCGCCACGCCAATCGTTGCACAAGGCAAGACGGTTCAACAAAGTATCCGTTCCGGAAAACAACCCCTCCCCCAGGCCCAGGGACAGGTGCCTCGTTCGTCACTTCACGATTAATGCACGCCCACGAAGCAGAGGCAGCACAGCAGCATGCTTAAAAAGCAATTCTGGTGTGTTGGCCGTACTTGTTCGCTGAACAACATGTGAGGAAGGACTGAAATCATACGAACCTTGACACCTGATGATGATTGCACGTCGCACTTTCTGATTCGGCTACTGAACCGGAGCTTCTTGGCTGGCTTCGGTGCATTGTACCGTGTCAGCATAGCATGTCTACAACACGTCATGCCTCTTGGAAACGTTGCCTTTGCTGCTGTTGTGGCTGATCCGGTTGGGCCCGAGCAGAGCAGGTCCGCGCCCGTTCGCAGGTTGTGCCATGATGCTTGATCCATCCCGGCTTGCCTGAATCATCAAGGTGGAGAAAAAGTGAGAAAATCGGTACCACACATACCATGCATGCGCCAATCTGGGCCAACTTCTCGCGATCCGTAGTCCAATGCTTTTGTTTTGTTTAGGGACTTCTCGATGGAATCGCCTTCCGCTGATTGGTTTTTGGGGCCTCTCGAGACTGTATGATGGTGGAAAGCCCAACCAACATCGAGAGGTCACCATATATGTTTAGTTATTTATATATATGAATATACATATATATATATATATATATATTATATTATATATATTGTATTATATTATATTAAATTATATTATATTATACTATATTATATATATATATATCTGCCGACCCCGCTGCTGGGGCGGCGCCCAGAAGTTAGACTTGCTTCGGCGTCAGTTCGATTCCAGGCAACTGACTCGGCCTCACTCGGCCCTACCCGGCCCCACTCGGCCTCACCCGGCTNCTGGGGCGGCGCCCAGAAGTTAGACTTGCTTCGGCGTCAGTTCGATTCCAGGCAACTGACTCGGCCTCACTCGGCCCTACCCGGCCCCACTCGGCCTCACCCGGCTTCTCGGCCCTACCCAGCCTCCACTCGGCCCTACTCGGCTCCACTCGGCCTCGTGTTGCCACTTTCAGCTAGATTTTAGTGGATTGCAGTAGTCTTAGAGTAATTTAATTGAATCCTAATGCATGCCCAACCCCTCCCCAACCCCACTCGGCCCTACTCAGCCCTACCGCCCCACTCAGCCCTACTCGCCTCACTCGGCCCTACCCGGCCCGACTCGGCCCTACTCGGCTTCTCGGCCCTACCCGGCTTCTTGGCCCCACTTGGCCTCGCGTTGCTACTTTCGGCTAGATTTTAGTGGATTTTAGCCCCACTCAACCCCACTCGGCTCTACCCGGCTTCTCGGCCCTACTCGGCTCCACTTGGCCTCGCGTTGCCACTTTCAGCTAGATTAGCAGTCTTAGAGTAATTTAATTGAATTCCAATGCATGCCCAACCCCTCCCAAGACCACTCAACACCACTCGGCCCCACGCGGCCCCACTCAGCTCTAACTCGGCCCTACGCGGCGCCACTCGGCCCTACGCGGCCACTCGCCCCTACCCGGCCTCGACTTGGCCCTACTGGCTCTACTCGGCCTCGCGTTGCCGCTTTCAGCTAGATTTTAGTGGATTTTGGTACTCTAATTNCGCCACTCGGCCCTACGCGGCCACTCGCCCCTACCCGGCCTCGACTTGGCCCTACTGGCTCTACTCGGCCTCGCGTTGCCGCTTTCAGCTAGATTTTAGTGGATTTTGGTACTCTAATTCCATGGCCTCTCGAGGTGATGCTGGACGGAGTGCCTTGCGCTGTGAAGGAGTGGGGTTTTGGGGGGTTCAGCAACGGGCTCGGGGTCAGATTTAGGAGTTTTGAAGCTTACCTTGAAAACTTAGTAGCTGAGTGTTACCCACTATAAAACTAGGAAATGGCTAGTTGATGCGGATCCTTTCGGAGGATGGTTAGTTTTTGGAGGGGTTTCAGCTTTCTCGCGTCTGGGATGATTGAGGGTTTATTGAAATTTCGGGAATCGGGTTTGAGGTTCAGAGCTGATAGCAGAAGGCTATGCCGCACGCAATCCCTAGGCTGAGCTTATGCGCATCACGGCCCGAAAGCCATGGTGCGGTCCCTGAAACCAAAAGATTGACACTACACCCTAAACCCTAAACCCTATGCCCTAAACCCCCTTAAACCCTAAACCCCTAACCCCCCAAACCCTAAACCCCTGAACCCTAAACCCCCAGACCCTAAAGCCCTAAACCGCTGAACCATTGCCCTGAGATCAGATGGGTGGTTCTCAAAATTAGGGTCCCTTTGTGGGTTCTTAATATAATGCGGCACCTAATATTTAAGGTACCCCAAAAAGGGACCCTAATTTTGAGGAATATAGCTTAAATCACAAAAATATGAAGCCCCTTATAATTTAAGATATACCTTAACCTACCAAACCTTACTTTTTTGTCGGTTCTTATTATAAACCCTAATATGGAATTTATAGGGACCCGACAAAAAGTAGGTTCTGGTGGTTTCGGGCTTCGGAGCCGGGCTTGACCCTTTGCAAGAAGAAGAGCCGATGGTTTGGCGGTTTAGCGGTTTGGGGTTTAAGGTTTAGGGTTTAGGGTTTAGGGCTTAAGATTTAGGGTTTAGGGTGTAGGGTTTAGGGTTTAGAAGTGTCGGGCTTTTGTTTGTTTCAGGGATGTCACCTTTAGGTTTAAGGTTTCAGGTGTAGGGTTCACGATTTAAAGCGTTCGGGGTTTCAGGTTTGGATGCTGCAGGTCAAAAGATGTTGCGAGTCTAGGGAAGCTGCCTCGATGCACTGCTGCAGGACATTGTTGACAAGGGCAATACCCAGGCAGCGGGGTCTTCACAGGGGTTCTTGCTAAGGAGTTTGGTTTAGGCTCCAGAACTCCGGGGATGCAGTAAATCGTGCGGGGTTTCTCTGTTGTCTGTTTTTGTATCTAAAGCTATCTTATACAAGTTCCCGAACCAAGATCCAGAATTCTGATGTCTGTAGCGCTGCGGACCGTGGGATCCGTAACCACGATAGCCTAAGTCCGCAAACCGTCGCTAGAACTGGGAAAGCCCCTTGATAAACATGTTTGAGAAGAAGCGCCGTCAGAAACATGTTTCGCCGTTGGCCGCGCTTCAGGATCACGGTCACACCCGACTAGCTACGTCAAGGGCCTGAGGAGGGACTGGTGAGACAGGTAGCGCTGTGAACCCTAGACACATCAAAAATTCTGCGGCTGATGAGGGCTCCTGCATGAATCTGCTAACTAAGCCTGAAGGCATCCTTAGAGAACCCTGAAAACCCTTGCAGCAACCAGTTGAGATGGTAAGAAACGCTGAAGCAACCCTAAAACCCAAACCCTAAACCTCACGAGCCCCCAACGCTTTCAGGTGATTACGTGCATCCCGGGGCCCACGTCGCAACGTCAGGCGGGCTCCCGAGAATTCGCTCCCAAAAGCCCTTCGAAATGGCCTCAGGTAGACTGTGATAGCGATTTGTTGGGTGTTATTGGAGATTTTGTCGGCTTTTGCTGAGTTCTCTTGGGCTTGTATTGCTGTTGACCCCGAAACCAGAAAGTCACGAGCATCCCTACCCAAGCCCCAAACCAAAAAAACACGCGCATCCCTTCCTAAGCCCCAAACCCTGGAATCCCCTAAAACATACAAAATACCAAGAAAGCCCTAAGGCCTTCGAAACCGCAAGAAACCTTTTACCCTAAAACCCAAAGGCTTTAAACTCTAAACCCTAAACCCTAATCCCTAATCCCTAAACCCTAAACCCTCCTCCCCTAAACCCTAAGCCCTAATCCCTAAACCCTGAAAAATCATCCCTAAACCCTAACCCCTAAACCCTGAAAAATAATCCCTAAACCCTAACCCCTAAATCCTGAAGCCTGCAGCTCCAGGCATATTGGCCTCGGCGGAACCTTCCGGGAACCTGGGCCGCGGTAGGGAGCCCCAGCCTCTTGCGAGCGAGGGCTCGCTTTTAGGGTTTAGGGTTTAGGGTTTAGGGGAGGAGGGTTTAGGGTTTAGGGATTAGGGTTTAGGGTTTAGGTTCTGGGCTTTGGAGTATCATACTTTAATACTTTTTTCTGAAAGGAACCATTATGATTTTTTTGAAAGGAACCATTATGAAATTTTTTTGTGAAAGGAACCATTATGAAATAACAGTTTATACTTTTTTCTCCCTGGTTACTTAAAAGCCCAGTTTTTTCTTCTCTTCGGGACTTCGGGGCCTGGCGGTTTAGGGTTTGGGGTTTAGGGTTTTCAGGCTAAGGGTTCAGGGTTTAGGGTTTTAGGTTTTAAGGTTTAGGGGGTTTTAAGGTTAAGGGTTCAGGGTTTACGGTTTTAGGTTTTAGGGTTTAGGGTTTAGGGTTAGGGGGTTTAAGGCATGGCAGCACTTCTGTCAAGAAGCGTTAACGACAAGAGATCCAGGCGAAGGGAAGGAAAGATGAATGGTCCCTCAAGCTGCTCAAACTTGGAGGTTCAGGGGTAGCTATAAGTCCCCTAATATGGGTTATAAGTCTAGTTACCCTACTTATAAAAGTACCCATGAACCTCCAAGTGCAAGTGAGGTGCCCTTCGAGGTTTTAACAGACGAAGCCTTACGCGCGAAGCACCGGGTCTAGGGTTAGGGGTCTGTGGGGGTTTAGGGTTCTGGGAGTTTAGGGGTTTGGGGGTTTAGGGTTTTACGTTTGAGGGCTAGGGTTTTAGGGGTTTAGGGTTTGGATCGAAGGGTTTTTGATATAGGGGTTTAGGTTTTTTTGTTTGATTTGGGGTTTAGGGAATTGTCCTTTGAGTCCATGACAGATTCTTTGGTGGCTTAAACGGTTTTTGTGATTGTTCAGGATTTAAGGTCAAGGCAAAGGCAAAGGAAGAGTTTTCTTGCTGTTTTGTTTGGTTCAGGGCCGTTTTACCGTGAAGGTAGCGCCCCCATCTACGCACCCAGACCCCCGGGAGGATCTAGAAAGTAGATCCCCTAATTTGGTGCCCTATACTACTAAGGGTACTTTGTAGGAGCCCCCTTAAGGGATCTACTTTTTGGATCCTCCCGGGGTTCTGGGCAGTAAGCTCCTCGTAAGCCCTCAGCCCGACTCCGAGACCCTCATAGCAACCCGAGGCCCAAAACCCTGCACCCCATAAGCCCACAGCAACCCCGAAAACCTTAAACCCTTAACCCCTAAACCCTAAACCTTAAGCCCTAACCCCTAAACCCTAAACCCGAAGCCTTAACCCTAAACCCTAAACCTTAAACCCTAACCCTTAAACCCTAAACCCGAAGCCCTAAACCCTAAACCCTAAACCCCTAAACCAAAAAAACAAAAGCGACGCACCAAGGCCTGGGAGGCCTCCATGAGGATCGGCCCCGGACCAGGGCGCCTGGGCGAACAATAGTAATATAGGCTTCACGTGTAGGGTTTAGGGTTTAGGGTTCAGGGCTTAGGGGTTTAGGGTTTAGGGTTTAGGCTTCACGGTTTTGGGGTGTTCCTTAACCTACCAAACCCTACTTTTTTTTCGGTTCTTATTATAAACCTTAATATGGAATTTATAGGGACCCGACAACAAAGTAGGTTCTGGTGGGTTAAGGTAGGCGCTTTAAAAGCCACCAATACTATTTTGGGGTTACCAAGAATAGGTTTAAGGGGTCCTTTAAAGGGGATCGAGAAGCGATACTATAAGGGTTTAATATGGGGGCCTTAATAATTACCAATACTATTTTGGGGGTTCCGTATTATGAATGATTATCAATAAGTAGAATAGGGGTTCCTTTAAGGGGTCCTTTAAAGGGGTCTATAAGGGATCTATAGTAGGGTTCTATATTAGAGGCCTGAATAATTACCAATACTATTTGGGGGGGGGTTCCTTACTGTAATTATAGTATAACGAGCACCAAAACCCTAGTCTAATTACGAAGGCCCGAAAACTACGAAAAATGACACGGGCGCATTTTGTTTTCTGTTGGTTCAATCACTGGTACTATGGTTGCTGTTGGGGGCTGTGGCGAAGGAGTGATCAAATGCGAACCCTCAAAACACCGCAGTCTTGAGGGGTTCTTTAGTATGAAGACTAGGGTTTGGGGGTAGAACATGTGGTAATCATGTAGGGTGGGTCGGAAGAATCATCAACAGCATTGCTCAGGGTGCGTTTACAAGTTGTAATATTCCTCCTAAACCCCATTCTAGTTATGAAGCCCGCTATCTTACACTTCTAGCCTTACAGTCCCCATTAAAGTACACTGTACCATAGCCCAGAACACTCTTCTAGTTGTTAAAGCTCCTACATCAAGCCCCATGAAACCCTCTCATATCCGTATGTAAATTCTGGCATAGCCCTGTGAAGGAACCCTGTGAAGCCTGTTATCTAGTGCCCCTATGTTAACGCGGTCAAGACGCAATCCCTCATGAAGCTCTTATCCCAAAGCTAAACCCTAAACCCTAAACCCAACCTTGTCAAATACTCGTGACACCCTGCACGCAGATCCTTCTAAACGTTCAAAGAGGCTCCCCGCCACTCAGCTCTTGATTCCAAGCCTGCGAGCTTGGCCTTTAGCTCGGCCAGCTCCCTCAAAGGGAAGTCTCTTTGCTGGCGGTCCTAAAGGCGTCGATGGCAGCACTCTGCTAAACCCTAAACGCTCATGACGTGCCTATGCAGAGACTCCTTTGCCCTACTGGAGCCACATGCGATCCTTATGGGCATCGTACTGAAGTGCTTAAAAAGCTGACAGACACGCATCTAAAAGCCTTCTGACTGACTTAGGAACCCTCATTCCCCGCACCTTAAACCCCTGAGCCCGAAACCCCTTGCAACCCTAAACACTTATGAAATGCTTCTGACACCCGAGGACCTTTGCCAATGGTATGGTGTCCCGGCCTGTTACGCGCGCGTGGCGCGCGGTCGACTCGATCGTGCCGCCCGGCGTGCACCTGCTTAGATCACTAGTGTGCGCTACGGGTTCTCTGAGGGTTCTTTTTACCAGACCCCCGGGGGGATCCAAAAAGTAGATCCCTTAATGGGGGTTCCTATAAAGTACCCGTAGTAACCCTAAACCCTAAAACCCGACAAACCTCCAAGCCCCAGGTCCCTAATCCTGTATCCCAACTCTCCCGAGGGCTTAGGGTTTAGGGTTTCTTTAAAGCTTTAGGGCTAGAAGGTAGAGCTTTTTATCTTACCGGAAACCCCAAACTCTTGCCCTTTTGGAAGCCTTCTCTTGGCCGCGTTCTACAACAAGGGTTTCAGGGGTTTCATATAGGCGTTGAGGGCTTAAGGTTTAGGGGTTTAGGGGTGGGTTTCTACAGGGTTCAGGGTTTACAGTTTAGGGTTTGCGGGGTGTGAGGGCTTCGGGAGATAATGAGAACATTTGAAGCCCTAGTCTTCAAGGGTTTTTTTACGCTCCCTTTCAAGGGTTCCTATATACGGGTTCCTTGCAATGGCTCCTGTCGAGGGTTCCTAAAAGGGTCCTGAACCCTAAGCTCTTAACCCTTATCCCTGTACCCCCTCAACACTAAACCCTTAAACCCTTAAACCCTTAAGCACCTTTAAATCCTGAAGCCCTAAATCCTAAGCCCTTAACCTTAAACAATGAACCCTCAATACTTCCAGCATCTGATGCCTTCTCGTGGCCGCAAGGAAGGTCCACTCGGCCGTCCGCTGCGGCAGCAGCCGCTGGGGTCTGGGTGCCACGGAGAGCCTCGAGGCTTCGCCCAGGGGTCGGGAAGAGATTTAGGGTTTGGGGGTTTGGGGTTCCGCGAGACTTGGCCCGGATGTCGGGGAATTTAGTTTGGGGGTTTAGGGTTCCTTGAGGCTTCGCCCGGGGGTCGGGGGATTTAGGGTTTGGGGTTCCTCGATTCCTCTCGAGGCTTTCTGGTGCAGTCACGGGATTTAGGGTTTGGGGGTTTAGGGTTTACAGTAGAAGCTAGAAAGTTGGAACATCATTATCCTCGTGCCCTTAAAGTAAAGTATAAGGGATCCTAGCACTAATCCTCCTAAAGCCATGTTCCAACTTTCTGGGGTTCACTTTAGGGGTTTAGGTACCCTACAGGTTCTTGTACAAGCGGGTTTTGAGGGGCTTGTTACGGCTATTTTCAAGGTATTTTTTGGCTTTCGAGGTTTATTTCGGGTTGTAGGGGTTTCGAAAAGGTTTCTTTGAGTTGTCATAAGGGTTCTATGAGGATTCCGTAAAGTTTTCTGTTGATGAGTTCCTTTAAGGATTGTTTTCAGCCTAGGGTTTCAGGGATTTGGATAGGGGACCGAAGGTTTAGGCTTTGTGGTTTAGGGGAGGCTGAGAAGAACCCTCCAGCCAGTAATCAATGCTTCGTGTCTATAGCCTTTGAGGTGCTGCAGAATGCTAAGGGTTTCATTGGAGCTGTATCGGGTGTTGTAAGGGTGTTACATAATTAGGCTTTCACAGGTTTCATGGAATAGTTCTAGATGCGAAAAGGCCTAAGCAACGGGCTTTAGTTAGGGGCATTCCTGGACTTATTTTTTTCGGAAGTTCAGGATGCATCACCAGAACCCTAGGCAGAATCAGGGCTACCATGAAGGCTTCATCGATTTTTTAGGGCCCCATGGAGCCCAAAAACAGGGCCTTAATATTGGGTTTTTGGGCCCATCTACTTCTTCTTTAATTTTCATAAGGAACCAGCACCGAAATAGTATAGGACATTATTTAGGCCCCTATATTAAGCGTTCGAAGAGCATCAGGGCGGTCTCGTTATCAGGCTCCTACATTCGGGTTTCGGGTTCAGGTTTGGGTTCAGCTTTGACCTTTCGCTGGTTTCAGCTCGGGGTTGCAAGGGAGGATGTAGGATTTCGGGATTCAGGGATCAGGTCTTCAGGGTTTCGGGTTTCAAAGGTTGCTAGTCCCAAGGTTTGCAGGGTTTTCAATTCTTCTCTGAGCAGAGTTGCACCCAGTAGGGTTGTTGCGGTTTCTACTGAGTGCTTGCGTATGTGGACGTCTCTGGGGTCAGGGCGGGTGGAATTATTTAGGGCTTGAGCTTTTTCTTTTCAGTTTTGTGTTTGGGAGTTCTTGATGTTTGACTGAATTAAAGGGTTTGATGTTTCGGAAGTACTGGTTCTTGTTAAAGAATAGGATCCACATGGATATGTAGTAATTCATAGTCTTTTCCATTTCGCTGTAGCTGAAGCCCAAGGTTAGAAGTTGGGCCCCTAGTATGGGCCCTTAGCACTTTGAAGGGACTTTAAAGGGTACAAATCGGGTATATATTAGGTATATAAGGATCCCAGGCTTAAGGGCCCACACTAGGGGCCCATGGTTCCATCCTAAGATGAAGTTAGGTTCTTCAACCAAAGCCCTGCTGTGGCGGATGTCTCCAAAGAGCTTCTTGGGTTCAGTGGTTGGGATCCTAGCAAGATCCTGTTGCTCCATGTAGGAGCTTCCGAAAATTGGGGGTACCTGATTTTGGGGTCCTTATCATAAGGATCCTGCTATTTAGGGTACTATATTAGGGTCCCCTATTTTTGGAAACTCCCATGTAGGTGGTTGTCAAAATTATGGTCCCTTTTTTGGGTCCTTAATATACCATGGCACCAAATATTTAGGGTACCCAAGACGGGACCATAATTTTGACAACCACCCATGTAGGAGTGTCAGCAATACCGTTGATCCGCCACAGTTGAGGATCAGGACAGGCTTAAAGTTTAGAATTTAGGGATAACCCTAAACCCTAAACCCGGGGCGCAGAGTAGACGGTCTTCGTCCGGTGTACCAGCACGGCCAGGGCATAGTGTGCTGCACAATCAAGCGCATGTAACAAAACAACTGCCGCTCGCGCAGGGCAAGGACGATGTTTACTCATGCTCGAAGTGCAAAGCATTGAACAAGTCGTCTAAACCCTCAACCCTGAAAACCTAAACCCTAAACCTTTAAACTCTAAACCCTGAACAAGAAGCCGTAAAGGAGTGCGCCGAGAACTGCTTCTGGATGAGCTGCCGCTTCTTTGAGTTCCGCCGGGAGTTCCGCGAATGTGCAGCCTGGTCCGACATAGAGTCAGCAGTTCGAACAGGGGTCAAAGGTTCATGAGAGTATAACTTACCACAATAAGCAAGGGGAGATTACCCTTCCGATGCTGGATGGCCGTTGATCGATTGAACACGGGGGGGCTTGTGGAGTCTGGGGTTTCACAGGATTTAGCAGCCCTAAACCTCAGACCCTAAGACCTAAAAGCCGAAGTTGTGCTTCCCAGACCCGGGTTCGCACACTGAAGTCAAGAAGCTGAACCTGAGCCCTAAACCCTAAACCCTGAGCCCTAAACCCTGAACCCTGAGCCCTAAGCCCTAAACCCTAAACCCTAAAAAACAGCCCGAAGCCCAGAGCCAGAGCATCTTGTCTGTCTGTCGTGTGCCAGAGCTTCGAAGCTAAAAGCGGCCCTGGAGTCAGAGACTGGAAGGAGTCTCCGGGCACTGGCACAAAGCAAGAGCAATCCGGAGGCCGCCGAGCAAGAACCAGGGCGCCAGAGGAAGCAAGCAAGAACGGTCCAAATGCTGGAAGGAGTTCAGGAACAAGCTGTGTACCGGTTGTACAAGGACAACGACAGCGGCCGGCAGACTGTCAACGCTATGAAGTGAAAGCCAGAGCCCGGAGCAACAAACCGCCACTTTGTGCTGTCCTCTAGGACGAGCCCGACAAGCCCTTAACCCTGAACCCCGAAACCCCAATCCTTAAAACATGCACATACGCGAAAGTTTGCGGGTCAGGCCATCCCATATCCGAGCTCTGAGCTCTTCAACTGCTCTCGGGTAAAGAGATTAGGGGTTTAGTCTGAACCGCTAAACCCCAATTTAGGATTTAGAGGTTAGCGGGTTTAATGTAGGAACCTGATTAAGAAACCCTGGGCCTATAACCCCAAGATAGTAGGATTCATACAAGGAACCCTAATAAAGACCCAGAGTTTCTTAATCAGGTTCCTACATTAGGGGTGTTGTGTTTGAGGATTCAGGCTTTAGGTTTTAAGGTCTGGGGGTTTAGTTGGTGTCTCGCGGGCTTCCCGGAGGCTCCGAACCTAAAAGCCGCTCCATTAAGCAGTATACCTGACATGGGTTTAGGGTTTAGGGTTTAGTGGTTTAGAAATATTCACTATGCTTGCAGGAACAGTAAGTACTTTTTAAACAAAGTTTTGGATGTTAGGGCGCCCAGAGAGCCTTGACACCCTTAATTGAGTGGGGTTATATGCTTCTCAAGAGTTTGATGGGTTTGATAGGTTTCTGATAGGGTTCAGAGGGATCCGTCAATGCGGCGTAAGCTACACATTCAAGAGGTGGCGCTTTGGGCAAACGTTTTGACTTCCCTTGCAGTTCTTTTGAGGTACTTTCTCAGTTTTGTTAGCAACATCGGGGCCCGAATCCTAAAACCCTAAACCCCTAAACCCCTAAACCCTGAACCCTAAACCCTAATTGAAGGCGTTGGGCTTTGCGAAACCTCAAGCCCAAAAACCCCGAAACCTAACGGGATCTGCCGGGTCTCTGAAGCAGAAGGACTTGACAACAACGTCTTGGCAACAGCACCCAGAGACTCCAATATCCCTTAATTAAGGAATATACCTTAAATTATAGTAGGATCCTTAATATGATTTAGGGAATACTCCTTAATTCAGGGATATTGGAGTTTCTGGGATCTTAAAGCCTCAGCCCTAAAGCACGGACTTCCCAGACCTACAGCTCTCAGCCAATGCCAAGCCCGAAGCCCTCAACCCTAAACCCCACGTCCGCAGTCCGAAGCCCTTAAGCTCTAAGCCCACACTGGGCTGTGCTGTCGAAAGTCTCGAAAGTGGCAAGGTGTGGTGTCGAGACATGAACGCAGATCAGACGGACGTGTTCCTCTGCTGGGTTCAGGGTTTCGGTTCTATGAGAGTACACGAAGGGTTCTGCAAGAGCCTGAAAGCCACAACCCGAAAAGCTCAATTAGGCCACAAGCTCCTAAAGCCTTCGACCCGAGAGCTTAAAGCCCCGAGCCCCAAGCCGTTCCGTGTTTGTGTTTGCTTTCTTGATGTCGACGTTGGGGATTAGTGCTGCCCCAGGATTTAAGGTTCGGTGTATAAGGTTTGAATAATCAGTTTGGTATCGCGTGATCGTGCATAGATAACTAGATTGTAACCTGCTCCACAATCCCATTCCACTGATCTGTAAGGCCCTACATGGTAGTTCACTATTTTGCATTACCTGGGGTTCCTTTAAAAGGGATCCATAGGGGTTCCTTAAACGGATCTATAAGGGTACCATAACACAGGGAATTTTTGCATTTTTGTTTTTGCTTTTTTGGAGGGCGAGGGCTTCATAGCTTCGATAGACGGCCTCGGGTTCATAAGGATTGAAAAAGGCATTGTTTCAGAGTTTTCAGTGCAATAGAAGGGCTTCGCTACAGTTTTTGTATTGTGCCTTTTTCTACGGTTTTGTAACGGTTCTATAAGAGTCTTAGAAGGGGTTTGCAGAGCTGTTCTGTTTTTTGAAGGGTTTTATCGGGGGTAACACGCTTTTTTTCAACACGGGTCGTGCAAACCCTGTCAGGGGATAACAGTCATTTTAAGGGGTTATCAAGGTTCTTTAAGGGTTCGCAGGATTTGTCAATGCGTTTGTTGGGCATTCGCAACATGTGAGGGTGCAGGTAGGGCTTGATCAGGGAGCCGAAGCAGTGGACGGATGCTCTAGGGCATTATGTTTCTACCGGAAAACCTAAACTTTAGGCCCTGAACTCCAAGCTGCCTCATATCTGGGCCGTCGAGCAAGGCGAAGGCACTGAAGCAGGCAGGCGAACGAGCTCTAGAGCAAGCAGAATCCAACTTTTTCCCTTTGCGCTTGGGGTGAGAGTGTAGGGTTTAGTGTAAGGATCTTGGACTGCTAGTTGAGGGTTCAGTGGAGCATGAAACTTAGCATCTCAAAGCATCCTTGGCTCAGTGGGTGTAGCCTTAGACCCGAAGACATATCATAGGGACCCTTAGGGGGGTAGGGGGGAGGGCCCTATGAACATATGATGGAGCAAAAACTTGCAACCCTGCATCCCTAATCTATGTACAAACTCTAAGCTCTAGACCCCTCTAAATCAAGATAGAGCCCAGTAACACACGCTAGCCCTAGAACCCCACCAACCAAGCACCACCCAAACTGCCAAACCCTAAACCCTAAACCCCTAAGCCCTAAACCCTAAACCCTAAACCCCTAAGCCCTAAACCCTAAACCCCTAAGCCCTAAACCCAAAGGCTCAGCACCACAGACAGCCGGCGTCGCGCCTTCTCGGCCTCTACGGATGCAGGACGCTTCTACAAGAGTTTGGGGTTTAGAGTTAGGGGTTAGGGGCTTGGGGGTTTAGGGGTTTAAGGGTTCAGGGGTTTCGGGTTTGGGGTTTAGAGTTTCATAATGGTTGGAAAACCCCTTTCGTCCGCAAGGGTTTTATAGAGAGTTTGCTTAAGAAGCATATAAGACCCTAAACCCCAAACCCTAAGAACCGCTGCATAGTCTCAAACAAGCGCTTCACAGCCGTCGAGCCCTTCCCCAAAAAGCAAGCTCACAACACCAAAAATCGACAGGCCACTAGCAATCATTCCAAAAACAACCCACGAACATTGGAAGCCCTGATAATGTAGACCGGACGGTGCGTCTGGAGAGGAGTTTACCGAATGGGAACCTGGCTCGAGAAGTACCTGACGGAGGAGGTTCCACAAGGCCCACCTTTGGGGTCTTGGGTTCACGTTTTTTTTTTTTTTTGGGGGGGGGTAGTGTCTCAAATAGGGTCGCAGGGTTGGAATAATTCGTAGCCCTATTCCATAGGAGAGTGTGAATGCAACAGATGCAAACACCTGGTGGAATTCTAGGCCCCTATGTTACAGCATCTTAATAGAGCTTTCCACGGGGGGCATTTGTAGGGGTTCATCGGGCTGTATCAGGGTTTGGGATATTCAGGATTCGCGGTTGAGGATTTCTAGTCTTGCTGGTTGTACGCCGTAGGTGGCACTGAGAGGTTGAATCGTCTACCACTGAAGCCCTGAAACCCTTACGGAATGTTTTCTCTAAGCAGCTTTTGGGCGTCAAGCCGTTTGTGTGAGATTCACAAAGGGACCCGAACTTAGACAACCGCCCAGTGCCGCCCAGATAAAACCCAAACACACCGCAGCTACAGTTTCGTTTTTGTTTTCTTATGGTTTGAGGGTTCTGTCGAACACTCTAATTAAATACCTACAAAGCACAGAGGCTTTTGAGGAAGGAAGATACCTTGAGCCATTCAAGGGACCCCTCTAGCGAAGGTGAGTTCCTTAACCACAGGCTAGGCTTCGGAGTTCCGAAACCCGATAGAACCCTTATAATACGGTTGATGATATAAGTCCTGCATTACCTTAGACACCCTAAACCCTAAACCCCTACACCCTAAACCCTAAATATGGGAATCATGATTATTTCTTATTATTATCATCAGCAGTATCTCTGAACCCAGAATCCTCAAACCCTTCACCCATGTACCTTCATATACCATAAAACCATAGGGACCCCAAAGAGCACAGAAGCATCAGCATTTTATGGGGATATCCCTACCTTATTGGCCTTCAGTATAAAGGGGGGTTTATATGGGATATCCCTATCCTTATTTTTGCTTACGTGCTTGTTTGGGGCCCTAAGCCATGCCCCAAGCCCTCAACCCTCGACCCCAAGGTTTCAACCCCACACCCTCAACTCGAAATCTTCAATCCTCCGAAGCCTCAACCCTCAACCCTGGACCCTCGAGCTTCAACCCTACGCCCTCAACCCTCGAACCTCAACCCTCAACTCCAAAATCGATAAACTTCTTATAGTGCCCTTGACGGAACCCCTAAAGGCAACCTTAAAGGAACACTTAAAGGAACCCCTGAAAGGAAACCTTTAAAGGAACCCTGAAAGGAAACCTTCAAAGGAACCCTGAAAGGAAACCTTCAAAGGAACCCTGAAAGGAAACCTTTAAAGGAACCCTCAAAAGGAACCTTTAAAGGAACACTTACAGGGAACCCTTTAAAAGGAACCCTTAAAAGGAGCCTTACAAAGGAGCCCTTTAAAGGAACGCTTTAAGAGGAACCCTTAAAAGGAAGCCTTAAAAGGAACCCTAAACCCTAAAAAGAACCCTTTAAGACCTCCCAGCCGCTGCACCCTTTCAGGCCCGAACTGGAAGGTCCTCTACGCCAACGGCTCCAAATGCGCAGGCGCGAAGAGAGCCTTAGGGCCTAGGCTGAGGGCTTCCTTTAGTTAGGGCTTCATTCAAGGGTTCCTTTGAGGGTTCTTTTATGAGTTCCTTTAAGGGTTCCTTCAAGGGTTCCTTTGAGGCTTCCTTCAAGGGCTCCTTTAAGGGTTCCTTTAAGGGTTCCTTTAGGGTTGACGAGTTTGAGGGTTTATGCTTGCTGATTGTACGGGTTCCTCTGAGGATGCTGTTCAGGGTTCCTAATTAGGGTTTAGGGTTTTGGAGTTTGGGGTTTAGGTTTTTGGAGTTTGGAGTTTAGGGTGTAGGATTTTCCATCAAACTTCATACGGCGGTGTCAGAGTTTCAGAGAGCGAGGGAGCCCCATTACTACCCGCAGCAGTCGGGTTTTACACAACCGTCTGTAACCCTGCAACTCACGATAGATCCTGACACTCTAAGCCCGAAGTTGCAACTCCATCCTGCCCTGAAGATTTAAAGCCGACCCAGTTTACTTAGCAGCTGAGCGGATACACTTTACACTTTTTGGGATAATATTGCCCACTATAAAGCTACACTTTTTTGGGGCTTGTGAACTCTGCAGCTAAGTTTATAACCCTAAGACCCGAAGGTCCTAAAGCCCTGAAGCCCTGAAACCCGAAGTGCCAGAATCCCATCAGGGCAGAATCTCCAAAGCCGGCTTGGTTCAGGTTTAGGGCTCCCTTGCCAAGAGGACCCTCTTCAGACGCAAGGAGTGTTCCTTCAAGGCTAAATCTTTGGAGTCACCGCCCCCCCCCCCCAATACTACAAACACCCGGTATCCCTGAAAGTCCTGGAGCCCTTCACCCTAAACCCAAATCCCTAGAAGCCCTGAAGCCCTTGACTCCCAAACGAAGCCAGCGGTTCCTGAGTCCCAGCAAAGCAGAGTGTATAAGCTTTAGGGTTTAGGGTTTTGGGTTTAGGTAAGCCCCAGCCACAGCCCCAAACCCGAAAAAGGGTTTAGGGTTGAGGGTTCCATCCCCAACCACCCAAAAGCAGGCAGAGTCTGGTATTCTCCTTGGCACATGACGAGCAGAAGAATGGGCGGCAGGAGCCTTACAGCCACCATTGAACAAGGCCTTACGCTACATGTGTCTGAATATTTAGTTCATTTATCAGTTTTCACCAAAGTCTCTGCCAACATTACAGTAAAAAATACAGTATACACCAAAGCCCCATTCTAATTATGAAGGCCTCTTCATTATCTTAATGGGTTCAGGTTTCAAGTTCTAGGGGTACGGGTTTCGAAGGCCGATCCCTAAACCTGACGGCCCAGGGTTTAAGAGATTAGGGAGGGTTTTGAAACAAACTCGGGTTGGAGGCCCGGTGGTTCAGGGATTAATCAGGGTTCCTTTTAAGGGATCTATAGGGCTTTAGGGTTCAGGGGTTTGGGGATTATGATTAGGGTTTAGGGTTAGGGGTTTGGGGTTTAGGGTGTCGGGTTTCGGATGTTTAGGGTTTAGGGTTTTAGGGTTTGTGTTTAGGGGTTAGGGGTTTTGGGTTTAGGGTTCAAAGGTTTAAGGATTTCGGCTTATTGTTTCCGTGCGAAGGGTTGCCGGCTTCAGGGGGGTTTCAGTAATTTAGCGGTTTGAAGGGGCACTTTGGGAAAATTTTTGATTTCTCTGTATGGTCCCTATGTGGAGGTACTAATTCATAAATACTGTTGCAGGCCCCAAAGCTACAATCAAGTCTAGGGTGTTCTTAAAGCTGCGCGGCAACCCTTTGACATTTTCGTGGCAACTGCCACCAGGCGGTCGAGTTTTCAACAGCAAGGTTCAGGATAGTAGCCCTGAGCCCTAAACTTTGTTCGAGCTCCAGGATAGCAAGGGCAATGCAGAGACTCCAACATTGGGGTTTAGGGTTTAGGGTTTCATGCAGAGTCTCCAACATTTAAACAATATGGGTAGTTCAATTAAGTAGGGTCTCTGTTTAGGTCCCCCAATAGTACGACACCCTTATAAAAAGGACTCTAAAAGGGACCCTAAGTTACAGAACTGCTTATATACCTCGAAATCGGTTTGGGGTTTAGAGAAATATTGGAGGGATTTTAACATTTCGTCACTAAGGGGCTTGCGAGTCTCCGGGATTTTGGTTCGGTTTCCTTGAAGGGCCCCTTTGAGGACACTATAAAGGGTCAATAGGATTCAGGGTTTAGGGTTTAGGATTGTGAGGTTTGGGGTTAAGGATCTACGACTTTAGAATTTTAGCCACCGGACTTTGCAAGCCTCAACCTCTAGACAAGCCCGCAAGAGCTTTAACCCCAAGAATTATAGAGTACCTCGACCCTAAATACACTTCCTTTTTGAGGAAATCATAGTAAGGAACCCTAAAAAGGTTGGGGGCTCTTTGGGTCCAGGTAGAGCCCAAACAGCAAATCTGAAAAGCGGCTCTGTCATGGAGAAAACGATCCGACGATGTTCCAAGGTGGCTTCGTCCAGCAGTGTGCGGACTACTGCTCAAGCACAAAAGCAAGCAGCTTGTTGTCATAGACACCGCGATGTCAGTTTGGGGCCAACTTGCTTGTGCATTAAGAACGTTCCCCAAACTTCACCGGCTGTTTATACGATTCTTTCGCATCTTCAGGGTGCTTTAGAGATCCTTGTCCTATGGAAGGTGCCGTAGATTTCGAAGCGTCCTGCAGACGGCAATCCTGAACCCCCAAAGCTTACTGTACTCTTGTGGATTTTCTAACCTTAAACCCTAAACCACAAACTCCTTTGGTTTGTTTAGGATTCAGGTATTGCGTTTCGAAGCAGGAATTTGGTTTAGGGTTAGAGGGTTTAGGGATATCGGTCTTAGGATGTAGGATTTGGGGTTAGAGGGTTTTACTGGTGCTTGTGCACTTCTACTCTGTAGATCTTGATTTCTGCAGCAATTGAGGTCTTCGAAAGCCATTCGCACACATCAGCTCGCACTTGGAATCGGGTTTTGGAGTACCTTAAAAAGGGACTGTACAGGTGCTTCTCGTACTCATCCAACGGATCCTCGGGCACCCTAGCCCCTAAACCCTTTTCCCAAGACCCGAAACCCGAAACGCCTAAGCTCCTAAAGCTTGCACTTACACGCTCTTCCTGGCAAAAATCAAACAAACCTACACCCTTAAACGGCCTACAGCCAAGGCACGCTATAGTATATTACAATGTGCAGTTACGCATTATACTGGACTTGCTACGATAAGCCCTAAGCCCTAAACCCTAAACCACAAGACCCTAAATCGCAAAACCCTAAACCCCTAAACCCTAACCCCCAAACCCCCTAAACCCCTAATCCCCAAACCGCTAAGCCCTAAACCGTGCAAGAGCCAGGCACCCCGGGTGGAAACTGCGAGTATAGTACATCTCATACATTATTATAGACTTGCTAGGATAAAATCCTAAACCCGAAACCCTAAATCCTAAGCCCTAAACCCTAAGCCCGAAAGCCAGGCACCCCGCGTGGAAACTGCACCCTAAACCCTAAACCCTCATTCCCGAAACACTCAACGCTAATCCCAAAACCCCCAAACCCTAAACCGCGCAAGAGTCAGGCACTCCGGGTGGAAACTGCACCTATTTCGGCATCTTGTTCGAGGCATCCTGGCGCATTGAAGCCCGCTGCGCGCCTTTGGCTGAAGGATTTGGGGGGCCTTAATCTTAGGGACCCAAAAAGCACATAAGCATAAGCATTTTATAGGGATATCCTTACCTTATTGGGCCTCATTATAAGGGGGTTTATGTGGGATGTCCCTATCCTAATTTTTGCTTATGTGCTTCTTTTGGGAGCCTTAATCGGGGTTCCTTTAAGTGCTCCTTTAAAGGGGTCTATGGGGGATCTATAGGGTTCTAGCCTGTAGGGGCCTTATTTTGTAGAATAGGGCTAAGGGGTATATTTTCCTACGTAAAATTATATTTAGGTGAAGGATTGGGGTATCGTGGTTTGGGGATCAGGGTTTCTAAACCCTAAACCCTAAACCCAACGGTTTAGGGTTATGGGGATTTAGGGACTTAGGGTTTAGGGTTTGGGCCCTGGACCAAGCGACTGGCCTCGCTCAAAGCGTAAGTCTCCAAAGCCCTAACCCCAAAACCCTAACCCCTCAACTCTAAACCCTAACCCCTAAAGCCCTGGCCTAAACCCCTATAACCCCTCAACCCTAAACCCTAACCCCTAAAGCCCTAGCCTAAACCCCTTACCCCTAAACTCTAAGACCCCTAAGCCGAGGTCATCTATGCCCCCGAGCTGGGTCTGATGCCGAAGCACTTGGAGTCCGGTGGCGCCTCCTGCCGCTGGGATCTTCCTCGGCTGTCTTTGCTCTCTTTTTGTTTTTTACTCTGCCAGACTTTTCTTGTCTTTATGTTTACGTCTTATTTTTGTTTTTTGTTACAGTCCGGTTTCTTGTATATGAAATGGAAGTCCTGTATATGAAATGGAAGATAGGGAAGTAGAGTTTAGGTGTGTCTGCATGTGTGTGCATGTATAAATGCATATATTTGGAGTCAGGCCCCCCGTTTTGCATATCGGTATACATATATATATAGAGTTATGTATATATATATATGTATATGTATACATCTATGTGTTTTGTTCCTATGTCGTAGAACTTCGGTGGTTCTTGAATCCTTGAACATGCTCTTTTTCATTATTGTGTTTAGTAGTCCGAAGGAGTATATTGAGAACATTCGGTGCGCAGGGGCTGCAGACCTTGCTATGGGCTCAAGGTTGAGGAGTTAACGAGATTTGGGGGCTTGGGCTTCGCGGTATTGGACGTTACGGTTTGGTGTTCAGAGGTGGGGGTTTGGGCGTGGTGTATTCATTTTCAGGGGTAGGGCTAATGTAGGAACCTGATTAAGAAGCCTTGGGCCTTTATCAGGGTTCCTTATTTGAATCCTACGATTTTGGGGTTACAGGCCCAGGGTTTCTTAATCAGGTTCCTACATCAGGGATTTCTGCGGCTTGACGGGTCCTGGACGCCATGAGCTCAAACCCTAGACCCTGAACCCTATGAGCTCTAAGCCCTACAGTCATCCCCCATAAAGTTGGAAACCGGATTAAGGCCAAAGAGTGCTGGGATCCCCTATACAGTACTCTTAAGGATAGAGGCTATTGGGTTTCCAACGTTTGGGCTTCTACTGTAGACTTAAAACCCCCTAAACATTATAAGCCCCTGGATGGACAAATTTAGATGAACCACGGCTGCCAAACTTCCACTGTTTCGGCTCTCGGAAACCATAAGCGCTAACACCTAAATTCTGAAGCCTAATCCGTAATATGCGGGTGTTACTATTTCCGATAATGTAGACCCCTGATGAATCAACACCGAAACCATCTACTGCAAAACCTCAACCCAAAACCCAAATCGGTTCAAAGTCCCGAATCGAAAGGCAGCCATAGAGATGCGCAGCAGCTGGTAGACTTGCTCACATGATTATTGGTTCTACAGGCCCTGTACATATGTAAACACACATATTGATGAGAATGCTTTGTAATCGTATGAGTTCTTCGGGGCTTACCAAAACCCTATACACAATGAACCCTAAAGCCTAACTTCTGCATACAGGGTGTAGGCCGACGTTGTTCCGCCACTGAGGCGTGCCGGAAGCTCTGAGCTCAGTGGGCCACCACTTCTATAGGACTTTGGGTTTAGGAATCAGGGGTTTAGGGTTAGGGTTTTAGGATTTAAGGTTTAGGGTTTAAATTTCAGACTTTGTAAGGCTTTCAGACTTCGTTTATGTTGTTGTTTCCAAGCTGTTTGCGTGTTTTCATAACCTTCCATCATCTTTGTGTCCGTTGTATTTTAGTAGACTTTTTGCATGGACTTTTTGGGGAAATGACGGGCCAGCTTTTTCATATAGCACCCTCATACTTTGGCAAGTATGCTCCTCGCAACAGCCAGCCACCCACAACAAGGCACAAGCTAGGCGCTGAATCCAAAGCTGCTTCACGTCTCCTCTCGGCACTAAATGCGACAAGCCCAACCTAAAACCCTTGAACCCCGAAAGTCCTAACCCATAAAACAAAAAGCCCTTAAACCCCTAAAGCGTCCGGGCATATTTTTTGCAAGGACAGGCTTTGGAGTTGCTCCCCGGTTTGAGGTTTGAACGCTTGGACGGCCACTCAAGTTGTCATTTTTGTGGGGCTGAAGGCTCGAAGACACTGAGGCTTCGGGTCTCTCTGGAGCTTCGTTGGGCCAAAGCTTTAGGGTTTAGGGCTTTATCGCGTTCCTCCCGAAAGGGAGGCTCTCTATTCTGCTTCGAGGTTAAGGCTTCAGGAAGCCACCCTAAACCCTAAAACATTTTTCAAACCCTGAACCTTAAAAACTTTAAACCCCCCGAGCCGTAGATCCTCATTGAAACCAAAGGCCTCTTGCTAAGGGTTCAGGGGTAAGTGAAACACCCCAAGGTATGAGTAGAATTGAAGCATGGTATACCCAAAACCCTTATGCACCCTGTTCTAATTTCTAAGGCCCCCCACAACCCTAAACCCCAAATCCTCATTATTAATTATTAAGGTCCCCATAATACAGTATGGTATACCCCAAGACCCTTATTCACTCTATTCTCATTATTGATGCCCCCATAACCCTAAACCCTAATTTGTAAGGTCCCCATAGTACAGAGCCAGGTTCAGAGCTTTTGGTTCCCTCAAGCTCGGGGCTTCCGAAGTGTTTTGGAGATCTTTTCACGTCTGGCTTGGGTTCTTTGGGAGGGGTTTAGGCTTCCCTTTCCTTACCTTTGGTAAGTAGGGAATGGAGGAATGGGGTACAATTATAACTACTCTTACTACCATTCTTCCATTCCCTACTAACCAAAGGTAGGTTTCAAGGATTCGCAGAAATTAATGGTTTTATAGGGTTCGCGCGAGCGAAGCTGGCCGCCCAACTGCTTCCAACTCCGGCTGGTGTTATGGTTAGAGTTGGTATACGGTTACAACGTTATGGTGCTAGAGAGCAAAGACTACTACAGTATCTCCATGTCCCCAAGAAACGACGTGGATCCGAGTCGGAGACTGGGGGGCCAGCGACAGCTCCCTCCTGAGACTCCTGAGACGGCGGAGATGAAAGAAGTCAGGATGACGGTTTAGGGTTTTAGGGTTTAGGGTTTAGGGTTTAGTGGATGCGTTCAGCTGGTAAGATTGCAGATGCCTACCCGGTCAGAGGTACATTGTCCTTTCTGCTTCCGCTCTGCAGCCCATGCGTGACAATGTGCATGGCATGGGTTCCTTGCTGCTGAGGATCGTGATGGAACTGACCCCTACACCGTCAGCCGTAAACCCTAAACCTGCAACCCCTAAAGGTAACCCTACAGTCCTGCAAAGTTTACATCTTCAACCCGAGCTGCCCCGACAACCCTCCACTCCACAACCCTGATGTCACCCCTGAAACCCAAACCCTAAGCCGTCCTGTTTGTTGGAAAGCCGGCCCTAGCAAATCTCATGGAGGCTGCAAAAGGGCTGCATAAACCCCGCTGGAGAAACCGAGAGCGACAAACCCTTTCAGCACCGTCTGAAACCTATTGTAAGACCACTTCAACCTGTAAAGACCTTTACATTCCTAGGAAATCGCGAGAACCTGCGATGGTTGTTACGTTCCTAGAAAGCCCTGCACCCCAAAGTTTGCACAGAAGACCCTAAACCCTAAACCCCTTGCTCTTGCCTTTTCAGGTAGTGTGTGCCCAGCAGGGTGGGTTAGTCGCCGCTTGCGGAGAAAGACCCGTCACACTTTTTTAAAAAAAAAAACCCTTCCCCTTAACCCCTAACGGTTTAGGGTTTAGGGTTTAGGGTCTAAACCCCGAAAAAACGACCACCGAGACCGACGACCATGCGGGCCGCCGCTGGGCGGTCTTCGAGCTCACGCGCACCACGCCGCAGTCGCCGCCCCCGAGCGGCCTTTACCCGGGAGGCGAGGGACTCCAGGATTCTGCCCAGAGACTCCTAGGGTTCCTTTAAGGGATCTATAGGGTTTAGGGTTTAGGGGACTCCAATATCGCTAAATTAAGGAATACACCTTAAATTATAGTAGGATCCTTAGTATGATTTAAGGAATATTCCTTCATTAAGGGATATTGGAGTCTCTGGGTGTTTTTTGGTCGGTCTTCTTCAGAATGTCTTTGTTATGTCTGCGCATGTATATATATATAGATATGTATGTGCATGTACGTTTGTATGCATGCATGTATGTAGGTACAATGCGAAAGTACCATCTATCCTTCCATCCATCCAAGCATCCATCCATCCTTCCTTCCTATCTATCTTTCCATCTATCCTTCTGTCGGCCTGTTTACCTATCGAGCGTATTTTTTGCAGGGTAATGGTTGAGGCTTCGGGGATTATATGGTTGCGCCAGTGGCCTTTGAGCTTTTTCAATGGGTTAACTTCGGGCTCCGTAGGCTAGGGTGGCGTCTTAAGGTTTAGACTTTTCAGCCTGGCTTGAGATTTTTTGCAGGCTTCTGCAGGAGAAGGTGTGGCAGTTCTGGAAGCATGCTGAACTCGAAACCTAAACCTCAACCGAACCTGATTAACCTTAACCCCTGAACTCCGACATGGTTTGGGTCGGAAATTGCTAGGGTTCCGAGAGCCTCCTATCTCTCCATCAGAGAATCTCCCGCAGCAGCAGCGGTCTGTCTCAGTAACGGCCCCGACAGTGATAAACGCCCGCAGAGAAAACTCTTCAAAACTTTTCGTAGAAGCCATATGGGAGTTTCCGAAAAATTGGGGGTACCTACGTTATTCTGGGGTCCTTATAATAAGGATCCTCCTATTTAGGGTCCTATATTAGGGTCCCCTATTTTCGGAAACTCCCATATAGGATTTGGGGTGTTGGAGCTTTCTGGTCTTGGGGGCTAGGGTTTCGGGTTGTTGGCTCGGCACAGTTCGGTCCAGGGATTTGCGGATTTAGGGGTTAAGGATAGTAGTAGAGTAGGTAACCTTTAACCTTTTGGGGTAGTATAATCCCTGTATAATCCTTATATTATGAAAAAGGGTTAATCTTTGGTTCCCCATGAATCCCGTCAAGTACGTAAGGATAGCCTAAGGTGTCACAGCCGTGTTTTGACTTGTACCGAGACCGCAAGAAGCAGAGCAGCAGGCAAGCTTCCATAAACCGTAAACTCTCAACCCTCAACCCTAACCCTAAAACCCTAAACGCTGAACCCCTAGGCGTCTGAGGAAGTGCGAGGGACATGTGCAGATGTTTAAGGAAGTGTGCACACACACACAGCCATGGCGCCTAAGTAACCAAGTCGCTGCATACATCCGAAGACACAGGTCTTCTATGAAGCTCTGTACAACCCTGCAATGCCTAAACCCCGTTCTAGCCACCTTGAACCCTGACTGATATTTGTTGATCCCAACAAACAGGAAGCACAGCCTTAAACGCTACACCGCAATCCGTCAACCGCAAGCTCTCGATCCTACACAGGGCGAGGCGTTCTGGTGAGGGCTTCTTGGCTACCCTGAGCCCGTGTCTGCGGAGCTTGGTTGGTTAGGTAATCTTAGGATTTGGGTCCGAGGGTTCTAGGGGCTTCTACAAGGGTCGAGGGCCTAGGGGGCTAAATGACACACCCTGATACGCCTCTTTAAGGATCAAAGCCTACTGTGGGATTTACAGTCTTACGCTGTGCAGCCTGAGCAAACGCCTAAGAACCTCTGGACCATGAGCCCATTGTCCCTTACAGTCGTCCGCCACAATTTATCTCTTGAGCGTGGAGGCCCTCAAATACAATTTCACTCACGAAGGAGCAGACAATATATCTTACGAAGGGCAAGTAAATGACTTGCGGAAAGTTCTCAAGGATGGATCTTAGTTATCAGCCCGCAGGACACTAAACCATAAACCTTGAACCCGAAAGCCCCAGACACTGGGCCCAATAAGCCCCGAGCCCGTCAACCACTTGTACGCCTACTGCAACGATCCGATCTCCCAAGCTTTCTGCGCCTCCACCCGATTCTTAAGCCCCACCTGAACCCGAATAACCTAGTTTTTGAAAGGCTTATATATACGGCAATCATAATCAAGGCTTCTGCAAGGAACTCATAATAAGGAGCATCGAAACATGTGGGTTTCGAAGGTCCAGGCAATGCATAGAAGCCTCTTGTCGTCCTGGCTGTAGCAGCCTTCTATTACCCCAAATCCTAAACCTCGACACTCCGAGCCTGAATCCCGAACCGGCAGCGTGAATGCGACACGCTGAACTCTCAACCCTGAATCCTAGAACCCGAAACACAAAATTCCTAGCACAACTCTTCATGCAACAAACCTGTAAACGCTTAATGCCAAACCGTGCTGTAATCCCTGATCCAAGTTTGGAATAATGTGGGAACCTGATGTAGAAACCCTGGGCCTATAACCCCCAAATGGTAGGATTCAAACCCAAAACCTTAAACCGCCGCCCAGATCAGGTTTGGAATATGTGCCCGAAGGGGAACACCTTCCACCATCCCTGCCGTTATGAAGAGTTGCTTGGCTGCGGCTCTGTTTGGGTTTTTGGGAACCGTAAACCCTAAACCCAAAACCCTAAACCCTAAACCGTAGTTTAGGGTAGGCTTTGAGTTGGGGTTTGCTGTTTTTGTAGTGGTTTGGCTTCATGTTGAGAGTCTCGGAGATTCAGACGGACTTGCGTCGGTCTGTTCCATTCTGCAGGGCTTGCGCTGGCATTAGAGCTGTAGCAGGAAAGACGAAACATGGGAGTAGCAAATATTGTTCCTTATAGTCCCTCTGTAATAGTGCTACTACGCACATACACCCTATGCTTCATTTTACTCGATCAGGCCCCCGTAAGCCTGCCATTCGTTTGAAGCCGTAGGCGAATGCTTCACGTTGTAAGGGATTCTCATGAACAGATCGCGCCCAAGACGTTCTCAAATCACTGCTTGTACTTACCAAGCCTAAAAGCCCACATCCGAAGTCTTAATCCCTTTGGCCTTAGCTTCAAACTTAAATCGCAAAACCCCAAACCTTTTGTTACTCTTTCTGTACTTAGTTGTAGTATCAGTACTATTATTGTGGTTAAGCTGTTCCTATTCGAATTATGATTACTATTATCACGCATTTATTTCCGTAAATCCCAGCCCGGCACCCCGATTCTGCACTCAGGGCCGGGTGGCAAGTGCTCCAAGCCTCTATGAACCCGGACTATCGCGCACAGCACCGGGGCGTCTGAAATTGGGTTTATGGTTTTTTTACGTGTTCTTTGCAGGTTCTGTAAGGTTTGATAAAGGGTTCTAGGGGGAAAATTCAGAAGATCATGTAGGTGATTTGACTCATGAGAGCTGGGGTTTGGGGTCGAGGGTTTCTTTAGGGTGTACATTGGTCTTGCTTTGCTTTTGGGCTTGAGGCTTTAGGGTTTGGGCTTCAGCTTCTATGCTTCCTTGTTCTGGTGACCGTGGCTCGGGCGGGCATCACTGTCAGAGACCACGAGGATTTGGGGCCTTTATTGACAGCCACCGAGCTGGACGAGGACGCATCCCGAGCCTATGGTGAGCACCAGGCTTGGCAGGCTTGGCGCGGGTGGCGTTCGCGTCGAACGTCTGCGAGCCCGCGGGTGGCGCGGTGCCTGATTTCCGTGGCAAGGACAACGGTTTGCGACGGCCGCCCTAAAATCTAAACCTTTTGTCTTCCGACGGATCGGTCGCGGCCTGAGATTTTCGGACTTCTGGCGCGTGAGCATCAGCAGTGGAGTCAGCAATGGCCGAATGGTGCAGTTGTAGTCCCAATATATATGTAGAAACAACGCACCCTAGGTCTTAAACTCTGTTGTAAGTCTTCAGGCCCACCTATTCAACCATAAGCCAGTCAAAATCTTTCGACGAACTTTCAAACGCCCAATATAAGCACTCTTCTGATTGTTAAGACCCTTACATTTCCCAAGCCCTGAACCCTCAACCCTAAACCCTAAACTCCAAACCCTAAACCCTTAATCCTAAACAAAGTTTTGGGATTTGGTTGCAGGCTGTCAGGGTTCACGTTGTGAGCTTTAGGGTCCAGGCTTTTTCGGTTACTGTAAGGTTACCCAGACGCTCCAAAACCCTCAGTAAAGGAACATAATAATGGATATGCCATAGGGGCTTAAATCATTAACCAATACTGTTCTGGAGTTCCGTGTATAATTTTTGTCTAAGATGCACCGAAACCCTATTGAAAAAAAGGCCCCTATATTATCCCAAGTCATGATAAGAATCACCCTATGATTTGAGAAATAGCTACCACAGAAAGATGTCATCACCTCCAAAGTTCATCAGCACAAATGCAGGCGCCGGGATCGATCCCTCTGTATGGTATAGGGTATATGCTGTACAGGCCGTGTAAGAAAGCATTATAAGAACAGCATGATCCATAGGTTTTGGTAGGATTGATAGGGATTTCAAAGGGTTCATTTGGCCTCTGGGAGGGGTCCCTTATTCTCTGAGCTTTCCGTTCTGGGTCTCGGGCTCCTTTATGCTAAAGCCCGACAGCTTCAAGCTCCCATGTGTGTTAGATCATACCTAGAGGCTAATACCCTACCCCTTTTTTGGGATACCTAGTTGTATGGTTAGGATCTGTTGTCTTAAACAGTAGGCGCCCTAAAAAAGGGGTAGGGTATGAGCCTCTAGGTACTGTTCAAGCAATGGCATACGTAATGTTGACAGAGCCATTGATCCTCAAAGGTGAAAAACCATGTTAGAAACGGTTTAGGGTTTAGGGTTTAGGGTTATGTTAGAAACGAACAGCTGTTGGTTTTCCCACAACCCCTAAACCCAGGAATGCGTACCTGGCAGCCTAGGCGCCCCATGCTCGAGATCGTTCGTACCGATGTGGTGCGTGGAGCTTTTGGCCACTGGGCTTTTCAGTACTGCGAATGCTCAGGGTTTTGGGGTTGTGTTTTTGGGGCTTAGGGTTTTTAGGGTTCCGGGTTCTCTTCTTTTCAGGAATTTGGTTTCAAGGTTCAGGTTCGGAAGAGTTTGGAGTTTAGGGAGCTTTGGGTTTTCGGGCGTTGGAAGGGTTTCGTTTTGGCTTCAGGGTCGGTTTAGGCCAGGGTTTAGGGTTTCCGGTTGCTGATTTGATCCTTGCTGCCGTTGTCCTGAAACCTGTTTCCAGCTATCTAAAGCCCCCGCACTATTCCCAAGCCCGGGTTGCCATAGCCCTAAGGGTCCAAGTACCTAATAATCATATACTCTCCCAAATATTAATTATTAACCTACATAACTACTATCCTAAACCCAAGTACCTGATTATTTGGTCCTTTGGACCCTTGGGCTAGGATCTGGAAAGTTTCAAAATTTTAAATGTATTGGCTTCATGGAGGGGGGGGGTCCGAAGGCTTAACTTAAACCTGAACCCTACACCCTAAATCTTGATACCCTAAACCTTCTAGGTAGGGCTTTGGGACATTTCATATTTTCCCTTATTGGGCCTTAAGGCTTAAGAGGATCTTATTTACTAGTAATTTTCGAAAGCTTTAGAAGCCCCGCCTAGTCTTGAACCCTAGACCTCAGGCCCCAAGGCTGAAGAACCCTATCAGCCCAACACCCGAAATCCCATAACCCACAACACCACCGCACCCGAAACCCCCGTATATGGGCTTTGGGGGTAGGCTCCCCAAACCCCAAGAGACGAAGAGTCTCTAGAGCACTAGCTTCCCCTATGTCAGACATACCTCTAAACCTTCCTACTTCGAGGATCATCGGATATAGTAAGGTCGGTTTACCTTAAATGGAGTTATAAGTCATGAAAACTATAGTTGCCTTATTTATACCCCTAAGTACTAAGTCCCATGATCCTCCAAGCCTTACGCCCTACCTTAACCCACCAAAACCTACTTTTTTGTCGGGTCCCTAGAAATTCCATATTAGGGTTTATAATCAGAACCGGCAAAAAAGTAGGGTTTGGTAGGTGAAGGTATACCTCTAAGGACCCCTCAAAACCTATTTGCAACTCTTCCTGGCCCTACCCTACACCCCAAACTCTAAACCGCAATGAGTAGATGGGAAGCCTGCAGGTGAGCATATCCTCAAAGCCCCGAGGGTCCTTGCAGCAACCTTCCAGGCTCCCCAAACCCTGCAGCCCAACACGCTTGACTGGGGTCTTGCTGAGGGGTTTTAGCGTAAGTTACCGTAAAAGGAAAGCTTCATTATTCACTTTGTAGATCTTCATTATGCTAAATTAAGCCTCTTAGCAAGAACCTAGTTAAGTTAATTCGCAACCCCAAACCCTAAACCGGCCTATGTGGTTTTCTGGCAGGTAATCAGTCACAAGCCAGGTGGAACAGTGCCGTGAACTCTAAAGCTAAGACCCGAAATGATCCTGAATCTGGGCCCGAGTAGATTGCGAAGTGGAGGGCCTTTAAACTCTTTGTGTAGCCTTGGCTCTATAAAATTATAAAACCGTTGCAAAGCCTGATAAGACCTTGATAGACCATTGGAAGAGGGCCAAGACCGTGCATAGCCCCGTGCCCCAAGGGTACGAGAACATCAAGTACAATGACCCTCACCTCATGAAGGCTTACCACGTCGAGGCGCTTTTTCTGTCAAGTGGATGAGGATGTGTGCTTGATCCAACGGCTACTTCTCTATATCAACTCAATCAATTCTAGCTAACCTTACCATGGCTATTCTTGGTGACATTATATGTATATGATTTTTCATCTTGCGGTTGTCGTCTACATCGAGGCCATGGTATGCTGTTGGGTGGTCCATGCTGCCTCAACCTTTTGTCAGTGTCCTGGGGTCTCCAAACCCTAAACCCTAAACCCTGAGGTTCAGTTTTGTGATATCGGGCTCAGGGTCTGTCTCTAGCTAGTCCTTTCTGGGGTCTTAGATCAGGCGAAGGCATACGGTGCAAGCGGGTGTGTAGGTGTTGAAAGCAGGATCATGCTATCCCCTCCAAAACGAAGAGCTTTGTATGGAAATGTTGAGTGAACCCAAAGCCCTTGTAGCGTGCTAGCCAACAGCAGACAGTAGTCAGTGCATATCAAAAAAGCGTACTATGCCTGCAAGACGTCTGCGATCATGGTGAGGCCTGTGTTAGCTGGCATAAGCCGACCAAAGGGTTTAGGGTTTAGGGTTAAGGTTTAGGGTTTGGAGTTTCGGGTTACGGTTGCCAGTAAGGGGGAGCGAGGAGTGGGAGGAGCAGGAACAGCAGGGAATGGGCGTCTGCTGTAAGACCATCAGCTTTGGCAGCCAACAACAACGAGGCATAGACAGCATGGACGCTTAGAACTGGATGCCTCTCAAGTCAAATGTTGGACAGAACTTGTGCACCCACATAAAACCATACAAAACCCATGTAACAAGTCCTTTAGAATCACAACACCAAAAGGAGCCTTTCTACTTTCCAGACCCTAAACTCAGAAAAGCAGCGACAAAGCCCATATAAACTGCTCTGAAACGCAGTCCCCCTATGCCACGCTGGCCGACGTCTCCGGAAATCACGGTGCTCCGGCTGGGTGGAGATTCAGAGTTGCCTAAGGCAATTTTTCTGTTGCATTGTTTGTTGTGATGATTCTCCCATCAATATCACTACTCTTTCTATATTTACTACTACTACTGCTACTACTACTACGACTACTACGACTACTACTACGACGACGACGACTACTACTACTACTACTACTACTGCTACTACTGCTACGACTACTACGACTACTACTACGACGACGACGACGACTACTACTACTGCTATTACTACCAGTACGCATTGTTTTGAAAGAGGGTTTGGGAGCTGAGGTTCGGCATGAAATTGTTGTCCTACTCTGTTCGGGCTTCGAAAGCGGGATCCCCATCTACTGCTTGGGTCTACGTACTGCAGGGTTTAGAGTGTTTAGGGATTAGGGTTCAGGGTTTAGGGTTTAGGGATTAGGGTTTAGGGATTAGGGTTCAGGGTTTAGGGTTTAGGGTTTAGGGATCCGGGTTTAGGGTTTAGATTTTAGGGTTTAGGGTGTAGCAGTCTGGAGGGGTCTGAATACTGTCCCTTAGTGCATCTCAATATAGTAGAGAAAACCCACGTGCCCCAGGGTGATTATTCGCAGTTCTCGACCGTAGCCTAACCAAGCCCCTATCACTCTGCGCCTCAAGGCCCTGAGCCCTTAAGCGGGAAACCCTAAACCGCAAGGCCTACAACCTTAACCCTAAAACCTTAGGCCATAAATTATGATGTTTCGTTTTCGCACCAGGTCAGTGTTTTGCATTCGCGGTTGAAGGCGAAATCAATCAGCACATCGTAATGCCCAATCCGAATTTCTACATCCTTAAGGAGCCACCGTTTAGGGTAGAGTTGAAATCCAAGTTAGGACTTTTGTAACAGCTTTGTAGAAGCCTTCTAGAACCCTTACACGAACCCTATGCTAAACCCTAAACCCTTATAGAAGACAGAACTTTTGCAAGAACTTTCTTAACACCCTAAAACGCTAAACCGTAAGCCCTAAGCAAAAACCCTAAACCCTAAACCCGAAACCCCAAGCCCTAAGGTTTAGGCCTTGAAATAAATCCTAAACCCCAAGTCCTAAACCGTTTGCGGGTTAGGGTGTAGGGCCCTAGACCCTACACCCTCTGGTCTCTCCTAAACTCTAAACCCTAAACCCTACACCCTACACCTCTTTGGTCTCTCCTAAACTCTAAACCCTAAACCCTAAACCTACACCCTACACCCTACGGTCTTTCTGGTTAGGGCTCAAGGTGTCCGGTCGAGGACTTCGATGACAGGCTTACTATAGGGGCCTAAAGGATTACCAATACTATTCTGAATTCTGGGGGTTCCTTACTGTAACTATAGTACAGTGTACCCCAAAACACTACTCTAATTATTAAGGCCTCTATATTAGGGTTTTGGGGTTTTGGGCTGGCAACCCTTACGGACCATTGAAGGGGCTTATAGAACCTTGAAGGAACGTCACCAAAGCCAAGGCGTGGTAGAGGAGATCCCTGAACCCTAAACCCTAAACCCTTAAACCCAAACCCTAAACCCTAACCCCCCCAGTCCCTAAACCCTAAACCCTAAAACTCCCTAAAATCCCTAAACCCTAAACCCTAAACCCCAACCCCCCCAGTCCCTAAACCCTAAACCCTAAAAATCCCTAAAATCCCTAAACCCTAAACCTAAAGCCCAAGGCGTGGTGGAGGAGATCATGGGCTTCTTTGTTGCTCCGGTCTCGGGCTGGTACTCCTTCCTCACCTGGGGTCAGCTCGCTCAGGCGCGCAGCAAGCGTTCTGTTTAAGGGTTCCTTAAGGCTCACTAGAAGGGTTTTCGGGCTTTAAGGGTTCCTTATAAGGCTCACTAGAAGGGTTTTCGGGCTTTAAGGGTTCCTTATAAGGCTCACTAGAAGGGTTTTCGGGCTTTAAGGGTTCCTTATAAGGCTCACTAGAAGGGTTTTCGGGCTTTAAGGGTTCCTTATAAGGCTCACTAGAAGGGTTTTCGGGCTTTAAGGGTTCCTCACTAGAAGGGTTTTAGGGCTTTAAGCCGTTCCCTCAAGGGCAGTATAAGGGCTTTTTTGGGGGTTTAGGACTTTAGGGTGTTGGTTTTGGGGGGGTGTAGGGTTGAGGTTTAGAGCCTTTAGCCGTGCTTTATTGCTTTCTTTTGTGGTTGCCAAGATCATAGCAAGTCCTATTGCTGCTCGAATCCGTGTCATTACTACGAAGATGATGATGGCGAGTGTTATTAGAATTAGTAATAGAGTAGTTTTGGTACTTGGCCAGTATGCACCGAAAACCATGAGCCAGCAAATCTCAACACAGCAGCTTCCTTATGATCTCATGGGTAGTTCTCTCAAACTCACTCCTTTTGGGGGGTCGTTTTTATAGGGGTGTGCCGCCTTTCTTCTGGGTTCCCTCATACTTGTGACGTAACAACACTGAGAAGCGTGGCACCCGTGCCGATTTCTGTAGGAAAGGAGCTTCATCCATTACCATGGTGATTCCTCAGGGTTCCTCATTGCAAATACAGTATTCAAGCAACACCCAGAAGCCTTGAACCCAAATCCCGAAGAGGCCCGAAGAGGCCCCAGCACCCCAGGCTTTAAATCCTCCGAAGATGCTAACATGCCAACCGTGAACCCCGAGAGCATGAAACGTTAACAACAGCCAGATCCCATACACGAAGTTCCAACTTTCGCACCCCTAACATCCCAAACCTTAAACCCTAAACCCCGAAGCCCTAAACCCTAAAACCCTAAACCCTAACATCCCAAACCTTAAACCCTAAACCCTGAAGCCCTAAACCCTAAAACCCTAAACCCTAATCCCTGCACCCTGAGACTTGAAGGCCCTGAGAGCCTGTAATCCTCAGCCCGACATCGCAGGAAGTGTGGCTCAGCACTTCCGAGGACCCAATGGACGCGGCTCCCTCAGTTTATCCTTTGCGGCTTCATGAGCCCAGCTTTGTAGAACCCTGGACCCTAAACCGTCCTGAATCCAAAACCCCAAGCTTCAAACGCTAAGCCCCGAAAGCCCAAATCCCAAAAGACCCAAGCCCCAAACCTGAATCATAACCTACATCCTAAACCTAATCCCTCCAAAGCCCAAGACCTGAATGATCACTGAGTGTCAAGGTGGAGCGCGTGGCGAAGAGGTTGGACTACACTTCGTGCAGGCCAACTCGTGGGTTGTCTGTTCAAGGTAAGGGGTTCTATCTGGTATATCCAGTGCTTTAAAATGCCCTAAAACCTAAACCCTTAACCCTATTAAGGGTTCTGGTTCTATACCGGTTCGAAAAGGGTTATATGAAAGGGCTCCATGCGACTAGCTACTCGGCTGTGCAGGTGCTTTGATGGCTCCTGTTCTACAAAAACTCGAGATAGTGTTCCACCTAGCAAGCATCAAGGCCCCAGTCTTTTCACAGGGATTGGTCATCTACAGTGGGAAAGATACATACATACATACATACATTCATACATACATACATACATAAATGTATATATATATATATATATATATATATATATATATATATACACATGTAAATATTCGAATAAATCTAGCTACATATATATATATATATATTATACAATATATATATATATATATATATATATTGTCGTCAAAGGCAGTCCCTAGACCTCAAAACTCAGCCCTGAGCCCTCCGCATAAAGCGTAGCCAAAACCCAAAGCCGAAATTCATAAATTAAGGGATCGGGTTGGGTTTAGGGTTTAGGGTTTAGGGTTTAGGGGCTTAGAGTAAAGGGTTTAGGGTTTAGGGTTTAGGGGCTTAGAGTAAAGGGTTGAAGAGTGACAGCACCAGGCTGCTACGCTGCTAATGCGATCTTCGTTGAAAGGTCCGGCGGTCGCAGACGGAACGTCTACACCGGCTGCTCCATCTTTTACAACTACCGAGACCACCCGGACCCGCAACGAGCGCCATGGCGGCTAGCATTTCCGGTTGTGCTTTCTTGGGTTCCGGAGTTTTCGGGTCCGGGGTTGTGCTAGGTTCCTGTATTTTAGGGTCCCCTTAACGGAATAGTAGGGGAAAGGGTAGCTTTATTACAAAGGGGCTACTCAGCTACTCAGGAAAATAGTGTGGGTTGAGGGATTCGAGATTACTGGTTTTGAGTTGACCCCGAGTTCTACCATCCCACAACCTCATAGCGTCGGCCGAAAAACCCCCAAAGCCCTGAGCCTGAAGCCCTAAATCCTAAGCCCTAAGCCCGCAACCCAGAGCTGCAGGCCCAACCCCAAACCCTAGAGCTCTACTAGGTTGGATTTTGGGTCATTTTTTATTTTCCTTATTTGGGTTTATAAGGGACCCTATATAACTACATATACAACTTTTTCAGGGTGTGTAAAGACCAACCCAGTCTAGATCCCTCTACCCAAAGCCCTCTTTTCCAAGGCACACGTGGGCTCCAACATCTCCGACCGACTGGGAATCCGCACGCCCTCGGAGAAGGCGGTGCGCCTGCAGAAAGGAGCCTCGGGGATCGTAGAACTTCCGGGTCAGCTCAAAGCCACTAATCTCTAATCCCTCAAGCGGTTTAGGGTTTAGGGGTTTGTAGGGGTTTGTAGGGTTTAGGGTTTAGGGTGAGTTCCGGAACCCCAAGACAGTGGTGGGGTCTACAAGGCCCCTGTGAGGTTTTTGTAGTGTTTTGTCGGATTGTAATATAGGTGCATGAACAATGAGAATCTGGTTCTATTGGTCATTAGTTTTGAACCTTGAGACCTTGAGAAAGGGGTCGGTATAGTTGGTAATACCCTTCCTGCAAGACACCCAGACACCAAGAACCTATTCTGATCATCCAGGTCCTTATACTACCCCGCGAGTTTCTAGCGGTCTGAATAGTTCGAAATAGAATCTTTTCATTTTCCCCTAAACCCTAAACCCTTAAACCCTAAACCCTGTATGGCTGCTTTGAGGTCGCAACGATGACTCGACTTTTCCAAAAGTCCTTAAACCTTAACCTAGTAGTAGTGTAGGTAACCTTTAACCTTTTGAGGTAGTATAATCCCTATATAATCCTTATATTATGGTGATACCCGACAAGTAGGTTAATCCCTAAGTCAACGTCGACCTTTGGCCTGTCTTGGAGCCCACCAGCGTGGCTTCGAGTGGGAGAGCGAGGTTTGGCGTTTTGTGTGCTGGAGCTGCTGGCGTTGCTTTCCCGCACCCAGAGACTCCAACATCCCTTATTTAACTTATTTAAGGAATATTCCTGAAATTATAGTAGGATCCCAAATATGAGTTAAGGAATATTCCTTAATTAAGGGATATTGGAGTCTCTGGGCAGCCAGGAGGCTTGGACATTGTACGGTTTCGGGCTAAGGGCTGCTTCAGCAAGTTTTCCGAGCGACAAACCCTTCAGCCGGTTCTAATCCTGAAGGCCCTTTGTAATGCATTGGCCTGCCTACACCCAGAACGCGTCGGGTTAGGGGTGTGTAAACCCCAAAGCTAAACCCAAAGCCTACACACTGATCCCCGAAAGCCATGAACGCTTAAGAAGCCACTGAAAACCTCACACGATTTTAGTTTCAACGCTTGAGGGACCATAAACCCCATGAGCCATCATCCTGTCAAGACGCTGAAGCCCTCTTAGACCCCTAATAAGACCGTTCCGCAAGGACCCTGAACCCTAAACCCTGATAAGACCGTTCCCAAGGGAGCTTCTGTTGGAGCCTCTCCAGGAGAGCGCCGATTCTTCCTCAAGCGCGTGGCACTGCCCGAGGATGACAACCGTCTAGGCCGCTTTGTTTGGGAATCTTTCTGATCGAAAAGGAGCTTAAGGGTGTAGGGTTTAGGTGTTGAGGGGTTTAGGGTTTAGGGTTTACTGTTTTTCCAGAGGGGGCTTCTCGAATTCGGAAGGGGCTTGAGGGGGAGTACGGTTCCTCTTTTCCTGGCTTCTGGAGTACCATACTTTAGTGCTTTTTTGGGGGGACTTGTTCCTGAAAGGAGCCAATATGAGAAACAAGTTCCTCAGTTTTTTCCCTGGTTACTTCAAAGCCCAGTTTAGGGAGAACCCGTTGGGGTTTGTCTTCGACAGATGGAAAAGGCAAAGCCTCGAACCCCCAGCCGCCCTTGCCGCAGCCCCCCCCCAGCGCAAACTGAAGACTGAGTTTGATGAGCCCTCAACCCCAAACTGTCGAAATTCCAGGAACCCTAAACCCTAAACCCCAAACCCTAAACCCCAAACGATCTTCAGACCCCTGAACAATTTTAGGAACCCTGAACCCCTAAAAACCAAGCTCTGTGGGCGCCGCAGGCCACGATACGAGCAACCGACGTGTCTTGACAAAAGCTGCGCATACATACATGTGTATATTATGTATATTATGCATATTTGTATATATGTATCTATGTATATATGTATATATGTTTATATGTATATATGCAATCTTACTGCAACTATTTTTCTATCCATTTATCTATCTATCTATCTATCTGTCTTTCTGGCTATCTATCTTTCTATCTATCTGTCTATCTACCTATCTATCTATCTATCTATGTACATAATAATGTAGGCACACAACTCTTGAATGTGCTTGAGGGGTTAGGGGTTAAGGGTTCAGTTGCGGGCTCGGTGTTCCAGGACTTCATGAGGATTTATGCTTTATGGTTACAGGGCTTGGGGTTCTGGGGTCCAGGGTTTAGGGTTTAGGGTTTAGGGTTCCAGCCTTCAGAGTTTAGGATTTAGGGTTTAGGGTTCCAGCCTTAGCTTTAGGGTTTAGGATTTAGGGTTTAGGGTTTAGGGTTTTGGGGTTCTAGGCCCTCCTGCCTGTGTTTAGGGTTGTAGTGTTCAGGGTAGTCAAAGATTTGGGGGTTTACCGGTTTGAACTTCGAGTCCAATGCAGGTGCGGTACAGGAATACCGGAATGTCGGGACTGTAAGGGAAGAGTATTAGGGTTTAGGGTTTAGGGTTCCAGCCTTTAGAGTTTAGGATTTAGGGTTTAGGGTTTAGGGTTCCAGCCTTAGCTTGAGGGTTTAGGGTTTAGGCTTTAGGGTTTCTAGCGCAAGAGACCCAGGCTGTCAGAGTTTCTGGGTAGAACCCCTGAGCTTCCGAGATCTGGTTTGAGGTGTCCGGCTTGGAGTTAGGGGTTTAGTTTGGGATGTTGTGTCGCTTCCCAGACCCCCGGGAGGATCTAGAAAGTAGATCCATTAATTTGGGGCTCTATACCACTAAGGGTACTTTATAGGAACCCCCATTAAAGGGATCTACTTTTTGGATCCTCCCGGCGGTCTGGGTTTACGTGTTTAGTTCGTGTTTAACATGTTGAGGGCTAGGTTCTTGGGTAGTAGCCTCTTGCCCTTTTTGCTTAAGTGTGCCTTCATGAAAACCGAACAGTAGGGACAAGGGGTGTAGGGATTGGGAGTTCGGCAGGCACTGCCGTCGGGTCCGTGTCTCTCACTCACTCTCTCTCGGTCTGTCCGTCTGTTTGTCGGTTTGTCTGTCTCTCTGTGTTTCTGTCTGCCTCTATGTATGTATAACCCTAAAGCCTAAACCCATGTATGCATTTCTGTATCTGTTTGTTTGCTGATGTATGTATGGTTTGGGGTCTGCATGCCTTCACCCAGCCGATCCCCGGGCTCTCCGGCGAAAGATCGGACAACCGACGCCCGGCCAGCCCAAAGCTCAAAGCAACCATAAACTCTACTCTATGCTCTAAATCCTAAGGCCCTAAATGCAAAACCCCTAAACCCGTAACTCGTAACTCTAAGCCCAAGAGATCCCCCTGTAGATTTCTTTAAAGGAACCCCTGTAGATCCCTTTAAGGACTCCTAAACCCCTAACTCTAAACCCCGAAACTCTCAGGACGTGCTTACCAAGCCACGGGCTTGCGGATCCAGAACCCGGACCTCTCCGCCTGCCGGCTTTTATCTCTCGAAGAGATTTGTAGGGTTCAGGGTTTAGGGGTTTAGGGGTTTAGGGCTTAGGGGTTTAGGGGTTAGGGTTGAGGGTTTGATGTAGTTTTAGATTGGAAAAACAGTCCGTCCATCAGACTTGTGCTCTTGAAGAAGGGCCAGCTCAGGAACGCAGGATTGGTCCCTGACTTGTAGTTCCTTCAGAAGGTGTTTGGAATCAGCGCGGGTTTAGGGTTGAGGGCTCTTTAGCTTTGGGGTTTTGGGGCTTACTTGGCTTCCCGTAAGGGTGCCTTAACGGTTTTTGGTCAAGGTTGCTTTCAGGGTTCGGGAGTCTGGGAGGACAGACGATCGATCTTCGGGAGTTTGGCCTGGCGGTGCAGGATTAACATCTTTGGTTTAGGCAGTGTAGGGTTTATGGTTTTGGGGTTTAGGGCACCTCCACGGATCTCCGGCTAAGGACCCTCAAAGAATCCTGATAGAACAAATCAGGAGCCCTAAAGCAAATGGGGCCCGGAAGAGTCCACGAAGCCGAGGACCTTTCCCGGGAAGCCAGGGCAGCTTGGACGAAGTAAGCGGGGCTTCTGCAGTTTTTGTCGAAGGGGAAGGGGGGTTCGATACGGTGCTATGGGCTATTCTACCCTAGGTGTTATCGTTTTGAATCAGGTGCTGTTGGTTATCCTACCCTAAGCCCCAAACCCTAGGTGTTATCATTTTTCCCATTATTTTTGCAGTCTTGCAGAAGGCCCAAACCCTGAATAATCCGAAGGCGGCATACATTGTTTTGTAGGATTTCCCATTCGGGGCGGACACAGGATTCGGGTCATGTCATGGCCCTTAGGGCCAGGGCCCTTCTCAAGGAACTTGTTTCACCATGTTGTTTGATATTAGGTGAAGAGAAGGCCTAAACCCTAAACCCTAAACCCCACACCCTAAAATCCCAAAATTCCCTGAACCCTCAACCCCTAACTCCCAAACCCTAAACCCTAAACCGCCACCACAGCCACCATAAACACCATAAACTTCTAAAGCCGAAAATCTAAAACCCCGAAGCGTTGACCCCCCGAAACTCCGACTACCGACCTCTGGCAGAACCTCTTGCGCACGCGCAAAAGCTGGCCTGAGCAGCTCGGCTGTTGAGTTTCAGGTTTTCATGCATGGTTTTTGGGGTTTTTGCTTCGGGTTTAAGCTTTCCAGCTTTAAGCTTTCTTGGTTTAGGTTTAGTTTAGGGTCTAGGGTTTCTGATTTGTGGTTTTGCTTTCGTTTAGGTTTTAATCAGGGTTCAGGGTTTCGGCATAAACCGGCCCAGAGCCGCCCTCAAAATGTGGAACCAAAGTTGCAACTCCATAAACCCGCAGTTACACGTCCTGCACCAATATTTGCAGTTTGTTGTCTAAGTTTTAGGGTTCAAGCTTCAGGATTTCGGATGTCAAGTCCCAGCGATATATGGCTCTGGTTTCAGTGCGCAGGGCTTTGTGTGTAAGGCCCCCAGCCTGCAAGAGCCGTACAAGAAGCCTCCATTTTGCGTTGCAATTGCTATTCTACTTCTTATTACTAATGTTGTTGCTACTGTTGCTACTACCACTTCGAGAATTGTTCGTTTAATGAAGACCCTTCTATTGCTAGTGTCCTGGCTTCGAGTCGAGCTTTTCGGCTCCTGAGCTTCCAAAAGCCCAAGCCTTGGGGTATACTTGAAGGGGCAGGGGACTTAGTAAGTAGGTTATAAGTAGAGTTCTAAGTGCCCTAAATGGAGTTACCCTAAGTATAACCCTACTTATAACCAACTTACTAAGTCCCCTGCCCCTTCAAGTAGGGTTTAGCGTTTAGGGGCCTGAGTGAGTAGAATCGGGGTCGGGGGCTTCGGGATGATTGTAGCATGGCAATATTTACTACTCAGATCGTTTGTTTACCCCTACAGACTTGAAGGTGTCCCTCAGCATTAAATACACACGTAGTAAGGGCTTCTACAAGAGAACTTAGCGACGGCTTTTGCGCAAACCGCATAGCAGCTCTCTGTAAGCTTCTTCGGCATTTATGTCACTCTGATGAGTTGTTCAGGACTATTTCAGAGCTCAAAACCGTTGGCCACAAGCCTCAACCATAAATAGCACTTTATATACGTATATAACCCTACCAAACCGTTAAGGATATACAACCATAAATGGCCCGAGGTTATGAACACCCTAAGCCCTAAACCCTAAACCCCTAAACCCTAAACCCTAAACCGTGGAACCCTAAACCCGAAACCCGAAAATGGCAGAACACTGTGAGAAAAGGCTGGTGCTTGTCCGGAAGATCATCTCAAAGTCCGACGGTCAGCTCTCCGATGGCAAAGAGCTTCCTCTCTCGAGGGATTCAGGGTTTAGGGTGCAGGGTTTTGGGGTTTTAGGGTTCAGGGGTTCAGGGGTTCAGGGGTTTTGGGGATTAGGGGTTTAGGGTTTAGGGTTCTAGAAGGGATCAGGGATCGGGGCTGCAGGTTTGGGGGGGCAATAAAGACCTGACTCGAACTACCGTAGAAGCCTACGTAATTGCCCATCTTATTCCTTACGGTTCCTGTTCCTTACTATAGTATAAAAGAGCTCAACTCGTTTTCTAATTATACGTAGGGCTTTACCTGCTGTTGTTGGTGTCGTATCCTACAGCTTTGTCGGGTTCTAGGAAGGAATTAGGGAGCGGGGTTTCGGGGTGTAGAGGGTGTAGAGACCATTCTTCAAGGTTGGCTCCATAAGTTAGGGTTTAGGTGTACAGGTTTGGGGATTTGCGTTTCGGGCTAGGTTTCGGGGCGGATGATTTCCAAGATTTGCTAGGGTCTGAGGATTTAGGGTGGGGGTCTGTCTGAGTTTTAGGTGCAGGGTGCCTGCAAGCGTTCTTGTATCTAAGGTTTAGGGTTGAGGGCAAAGCAGTTTAGGGTTTCGGGTTTAGGTTTTAGGATTTGTGGATACGGGGTTTCCGGAGTAGTATAAGTTGGGGTTGGTGGGATTATGTAGACAGGGCTTCGTGGTTCTTCGAAAGTGAGAAGATGGTTCTATCTGTGTAAGGGTCCTTACACAGATTGCATGGTTGTTGTGGGGCTTCCTGCTTTGTAGATTGTTTGCAGGTGTCTAGAAGGGCTTACAGGATTATAGCTTGTGCAAAATTGCAGCTACCTTTCTGGAGGGCTCGTGGTTCTCAAGCGGTTAAAGCGCAACTACCGTCACGGGAAGCCACATCCAGAATGCCGTGTTTCGGAGACTTCACGACCGGTAACGGTAAAGGGTTTAGGGTTTAGGGGTTTAGGGGTTTAGGGTTTAGGGTAGCAAGGTTTGGGTCTTGGCATTTACTTAAGGTACCTGGATACGTTTTTTGAGTTTTGGTTACTATAATCCCACAGACACAGCTACAATTCAACAATGCAAGGGTACCCAGTTCAGTAGAGTTCGACTTTCGGTTGCTGACCGAGCCATGAGCGGAGTAACTCCAATATCCCTGAATTTGGCTTGAGCTCCCTCCTGAAGAAACTTCTCGTTGCGACTGTAGTTCAGGGCTTCGGAAGTAAAGGGCACTAGGCTCTAAGATCCTGAAGACCGTGGATGCTCAGCATTGAAACCAAGCCTTCCCACCCCCAGAAACAACCTTTTGCGAAATTTGCAAAAACCTTTAGAAAGCCCCTGTCAAACCAAAGAAGCTCGATAACAGCTCACAGCTCATTATCCGGGATCCCCACACCCTACTCGAAAGCCTACCCTTAGATCCTAAACACTCATCATCCTAAGAAGCCACACCAGAAGCTGCAGAGTGAGGCACGCTTTTGAAGGAACCCTTCTAGGAACCTTTAAATTCACCTTGAAATGAACCTAAAGCCCTAAACCCTCAAGGCCCTAAAGCCTAACAAAGCTTAACGCACTAAACCCTAAACGCTGAACCCCAAGCCCTAAGCCCTAAACCCTAAACCCTAAACCCCTGAATCCCTAAACCCTAAACCCTAAAGAAGAGCCCCTAAAGGAGGCCTAGAGCCCCAGGTGGCGCATTGGTCTCCGGGAGACGAACCGCGATGAGCCGACCTTCAGTGAATGGCCGCCCAGCCGAAACAAGAAGACACACCAGACAAAGGTAGACATGTGTATATATATATATATATATGTATACACACATATGGGGAGTTCTCTAAATTTGGGCTTATTGTGAAAAAGAAACACCAGACAAAGGTAAACATAACTATGAAATGCATGTAGGTATGTGTCGGGGTATAGGGCTCAGTGTTCATAGCGCGTAGCGTGTTGGCTGTTTCGAGCCTAGTCTAGAGTGTGAGGCTTCGCATTCTTGAGCCAGGGTTTAGGGTTTGGGGTTTAGGGCTGAAGCTACATTCAGGGGCATTCTTATAAACCCTGACCCTAAACCCTAAACCCTAAATCCTAACCCCTGACACCCTACACCCAAAAACTTGAAGTAAGCGAGACCGAACGATCGCCGGGGGATGAGTTGGAACTGCACCAAGGGCAGGTAAGAGCCCCAACACATGTGACAGGTCTCAAGCCTGGGGTGCATAATATAGGGGCTTTAAACCCAGAGACTCCAATATCCCTTAATTAAGAATATTCCTTAAATCATATTTGGGATCCTACTATAGTTTAAGGTATATTCCTTAATTCAGGGATATTGGAGTCTCTGGGAACCCTTTACCCTAAACTCTAATATTGTTTGGGTTTTGAAAGCCCCAAGCCTTGGATTGTTGGATCCCTTATCTTTCTCTTATAGATCCCTTACCAGCAGCCCTGTAGATCCCTTCTAGAATCCTTGGAAGGAACCCTGAAACCTGCCCGGACCCGAGATAACCTGAACTCCAAACCCCTGGACCCCAACTCGACACCCTGAACAGCAAGAAGGAACCTTATAGAACCCGAAGGGAGCTCTTAAACAGGCACGCTTAAAACTCTAAACCCGAACCCCTAAAGCCTAAAGCCTAAACCCTAAAGCCTAAACGCTAAAGCCTTAATCCTTAGACATTTGGCGCTAGGATTCACTGGAACGCGAACGAATTCGGCGTGCCTCTGCCGACCGAGGGGCTTTTGGGCTTTAAAGCGTCTTGAAAGGCTCCCTTTCGAGGGTTTACTTGAAGGGGCACGGGACTTAGTAAGGGTTCCTAAAGGGCTCCTTAAAGGGATCTATGGGGTACTTGAAGGGGCAGGGGACTTAGTAAGGTGGTTATAAGTAGGGCTATAATTAGGGTAACTCCATTTAGGGCACTTATAACTCTACTTATAACCTACTTACTAAGTCCCCTGCCCCCTCAAGTAGGGTTTTTGAAAGGGTTCCTTTTAAGGGTTTAGGGTTTTTGAAGGGGTTCCTTTTGAGGGTTTAGGGTTAATTATGGGGTTCGTTTTCAAGGTTTTACAAGGGCTTTTGTAGGAGTTTGGTAAGGTTATTAGAAGGGAGTTTGTTGCCTTGAATAATTAGTAACAGTGTTTCTTTAGGTATCCTGAATACATATGTAAATCTAGCGTAACCATGGCGTCCAAAATGCCTAGCTTGTTTTCTAAACCCCACGGTCCCAAGTCCAGAAATCCCCTAGCCCTAGACTCTGGATACTTGGAGGTTCAGGGGTAGTTATAAGTGGGGTTATATGTCCCCTAATAAGTATAGTTACCCTACTTATAACCCTACTTATACCTACCCCTAAACCTTAAACCCTAAGCCCTAAACCCTATAAGCCCTATAGATCCCTTTAAAGGAACCCTACTTATAACCCTACTTATAAGTACCCATGAACCTCCAAGTAATGTTAAGATCATGGACGATCTCGGCCCTAAGCCCAAGACTCCCGCCCTCAACCCTGAACCCTAAACTCTAAACCCTAGAAGCCCTAAACCCCTTAACTAAGGAATATACCTTAAACTATAAGGGGGTTCATTTTATGATGTAAGCTATGTTCCTTATTTAAGGGGTATTGGGCTCTGGGTAAGCCCTATAAGCCCTAAACCCTAACACCCGAATCCTCGAAGTTTGCTCAATATAGGATGCTACTTGAGAACCCTTGGGTCCTTCTTGGGGCTCTTTTTATGGATCCCAGGGGTTATAAGCACCGGATTTCTTAATCAGGTTCCGACATGATTTGAGACCATGAAGCCCGAACGAGCGGCGACACTTTAAGTCCTAAGCGGACTAGAATTGCCCCGAAATCCTCAGCAAAAACAACTCTGCACCCAGATCCTAAACCCCGAACCTAACACCCAAAACCCCAAACCCTAAATCCAAAACCCTAAAAACTAAAGCCAAACCCAAAACCCTAAGCCCACAACTCTAGACAACCATCATTATCGAGCCCTTACAAGCCTCCTAAAGCATTTTTTGAGCCCATAGAGCATTTCTTAAAACTCTGTAGAGCACATTAGCCCTAAATCCTAAACCCCTATGAAACCCAGAAAGCACCTCTTTGAAATCTAAACCTAAACCCTAAACCCAGATCGCGGAAGCCCTGAACAACATGGTCATGCCTTCGGGCACACAAGTTCACTCTGATGTCTGGTGGATGCAAAATTACAGTCGGGAGCCCCAGAGCTCTTGTTCCATATGGGTTGTATCAGGGTGCAAGAAGGGTGCCATAAGGGTTCTATACGGGTTTAAGGTTGAAGTGTTTGGGATTTTGGGTTTAGGGTTTTCAGCTCACATTGATCAGAAGGCTGCCTTGTTGTGGAATAGGGTCTTTGGACACTAGCAATGACTTGCGTTTGATGTAGGCCCACGTGAGGACCATGCCAAGTGGGTTGCAAGCAGGTACATCGAGGAAGTTAACTGTCATGATCTGGACATGCGGATGGGACAGTTTCTGCCGTCAGCATATGGTCTTCCAAATCGAGCACAAAGGGTTTAGGGTTTACCGTAAGCTTTAGATGTGTTTAGACGTGTATGTACTTTCGGTGTAGATCCACGGCCTAGCCACTCTCTATGGAAGATGGACACCTAGTGCAGTAGCCATACTCCGCAATACCAAGCTGGCAGGTAAGGAACCCAAGGCACAGCAAACCGCCTCTCTCGATTCAATGTAGATTTCCTGGGAAGGCAACAGTAGAGATGCAGGCACCCAAACCCTCAACCCTAAACTCTGCACACTTGGTGAGCTGTCCAGCCTTCTCTTAAACCTCACACTAGCGCCTCAAGCTTACACACTAAGCCCTTAACCTTAACCTGCAGCCATCTCAACAGGCCGAACTCTAGCCACCCGAAACTCCAAATCCCACGACTTGGTTGCCAAGCGCACCGAAACCTTTAAATCCCAACAGCAGCAAACCCTCAAAACCGAGGCCCCTAAACCCTAAACCCTAAAACCCTAAGCCCTAAAGCGTAAGCCCTAAATCCTAAACCCTAAACCCCAAACCAGACACGAACCCTGAACCCCCCCGAACTCACACGCCCTAACAGGCCATAAACCTTACACTCAGAGCCTTAACACACCAAAGCCAAAAAGCCCTCGATGCTCCTAAACAGAGCAAGCCCCGAACCCCAAACCCTAAACCCACCTCTAAGAAAAGAGCCCTCAACCGCTTTAGGGTTTAGGGTTAACCCTAAAGCCCTAAACCCGTAAGCCCTACAGCCCTAAACCATTAGCCCTGAACCCTAAACCCGAAGGCCCAAGATCCTTGACCCGGAACCCTGAACCCTAAGCCCGAAACCCAAAGCCCTAAACCCTAAACTCTCAACCCCGAAACCCAAACCTTAAGTGCCAAACCTTAAACCGTAAACCCCAAACTCTACACCCTAAGCTTTGGCAGATCGATTATGGAATCCTTATGGATCTTTTTAAAGGATTCCTAAACCCTGTACCCACCCCGACATCCCTAGACCTTGCGAGCACGGACGAGAGTGTGACAGAGCCGCTCGCCTGGAGAGGACCAGTTAGGATGAGGGGATGTTTAGGGTTCCTTTTTAGGGGTGTTTTATAAGACGACTTTACGGGTTTTGAAGGGTCCTTCTAAGGCTTCTACAGGGTTTTTTGAGGCTTCTTTCAGGGAATTCGGGATTGATTACGGTTTAGGCTTTAGGGGTTTAGAGGTTTATGGTGTAGGGTTCTATGCAGGTTCTAAACGGCTTGTTGGGTTATTCAGGGTTTAAGTTTGCAGATTGCATAGGGCTCTTAACAATTACCCGTTTGGGGGCACCTAGTTATAGTTGTAGTATAACGGGCCCCAACACCCTATTCTATTCATGCAGGCCCCTAGATAACCGCTTGACGGGTTCCGTTTTACAGTTTCGGACGTCAGGCTCCAGGGTCTTCTTGCAGTTGATGTGGCTACTGTTTTGTCAAGGGAGATATCAGCTGTCGTAGAGACATGGTCTGTTAATGAATGTACTTATCTGCAACGATGTCTCTGATGGTGTTGATGTCAGCTCACTTGATCACCCCTGCTTTTATCAATATCCTTTGAGGCTGTCCCTATTCCTCCATTCGCAACTGTTCAAGCTATTGCCAGCCCAGCTTTTCTACATCTTGCTGGTGATCCGGAGGTTTGCCAACAGGATTTGCGCGGCAGACATGTTGCTGCAGAGAATGGGCAGATGCTTGTGTGGCCGATGGGGGATACTTAAAGGGTTTCGTAAGCAGTGAAGAAACGGCTGTCGGGCTTCAAGGAGATGAACCCAAACACCCACACAAAAACGGCTCCTGGATGACGAGCGTCACCTTTGAACTTTCTGAGTTTGTCTTCTTGAGGTATCTCCCCTAAAAATTGCTTTTTGTTGCATACCTTAAAAGCCTAGCGCGGGGCGCCTAAAGCCGAAAAGGCACACTGCACTCTACAGCCCAAGACCCTCTAACACGATTGGCTTCAGGTTCTTTCAAGGCTCTTTAAAGGCTACATGTGCAATTCAGCCCAAAACCCTCTAACATGATTGGCTTCAGGTTCTTTCAAGGCTCTTTAAAGGCTACATGTGCAATTTCTGCAAAGTCTTTGGGGTTAACGCCGACCCAGAGATCCAGCTTCCTTCGATTGTGGCATGTACCTTCGAGTATGTAACATAGAGTGTTAAGGTGGGGTGGGCACCCTAAACCCTAGACCCTAAACCCTAAAACCCTAAACCCGCAAACCCTGTTTCAATCCTGAACCCCTAAGCCCTAAAGCCCTAAACCCGAACCCTACTTGAAGGGGCAGGGGACTTAGTAAGTTGGTTATAAGTAGGGTTATACTTAGGGCAACTCCATTTAGGGCACTTATAATTCTACTTATAACCTACGTACTAAGTCCCCTGCCCCTTCAAGTAGACCCTGAAAAGTTTGTTAACATGTTTCTCGTTCCCAGAGGCTTCGAACTCCGAGCCTGGCACACATGGTTCAGGGCACCTCAAGCAGACACCCTACCGTCTACATCTGTTAGCCCAACACCCCAAACCCCTAAACCCTGAATCTTTAAAAGACACCAAATCAGGAGCCCCTTGATGAGCCCTAACGCTTAGCAGTGATGATTCAGCACGTATGATGCAACCAGGAGGTACTCGTAGGGATCCGGGCTTTGGTTTAGGGTTTAGTCGTCTCAATGCGATAGATATAGGTTTTAGTGTATGGGTCGATGTGTTTCATGTTAAGTGCCGCAGGGTTGAGATCTTTAAGCTACTTGACTCCCAGGTATCTCGTGCACATGTGGCGACCACTGGGCGATTTGCCAGACTGGGTCATTGAGTACGACCAGATGAGAAGTCGTATGCAGGCCTGTTTAGGGTGCTTAGGGTTTAGGGTTTAGGGTTTAGGGGTTTCCCTCAAGCATCAAACTGTAATCCCTTAAACCAACACGAAATCTAAACCCACTCCATGATAAGGGTTTTTGTTTTGGTGTGGATGGCTCGCGCTTCTCATTGAGGAGCCTATATGAAGACCATGCGCAGCATGACCTTCAGTTGATAGGAACTGTGCTGCTTTAGGCGTGGGATGGATTAGTTCTAACTGTTCAGGCCACTGTACTACATTCCTTTGTATGGCTAGCAGGATGTTGTTCATTGGCCGTAGACTCGCTGCTAGGGTGCTGCGTCCGGATCCTAGACCCTGCTTGGAGGTTCGGGGCACTTACCACCGAAATATATTCTGTACGTGCAGCTCAGTTCTATCCTAGGTAACTATACGTAGAGGATTCTTAGAAGCATGGGAGGTGCCCCTAAACTGACTAAGCCTGAAATCCAGCCCTAAACATTGAAAACCCTAAAGCTTAAGCGGAACAAACCTTACAAATCATAGAACCCCTCCGGATCTGTCAAACATTTTGGAATCCCTAATCCCTAAACCATAAACCCTAAACCCTAAACCACCCGAACCCGAAACACTAAACCCTAAACCTTAAACCGAACCCTAAACACTAAACTCCGGGGTAGGTTGTGACAGTCTCGGACGGCAACCCCACTGACCTCTTCGTGTGGCCCATTTCGGCCTCCTTCTTCGAGGTGGTTTGGGGGTTGTTCTCATAAGGGTTTAGGGTTAGGGGTTTATAGGGTTTAGGGTTTAGGGTTTAGTGGTTAGGGGTTTTAGTTGGGTTACGGGGTTAGGGTTTAGGGTTTAGGGCTAGGCTAGACCCATTAGCGGGCTGAATCCTTATTTGTAGCCATAGTAATAATGTGATCTACCCCAAACCCTATTCTAGTGAATAAGGCCCTCTCTGAGAGTCCGGTGCCTAGGGGTTTAGGCTTTGAGGTGTGGGTTTCAGGTTATGGATGGAGTCCCGGGTTTGAGGAACCCGGAGCAAGGCAGTCTACAGCGACACACTAACAAGAACACAGCCTTCAAATCAACGCCCTTCATCCTTTGTTTAAGGTCGCATCTTGTGTGGGGCTGTTCGGTTTCCTTTATGCATGGAGGCGGTCAGGCCTAGCACGTGGGTTATGCTTTAGATCTATCATTAGTGACGCTTGGGACCCTGTCGATTTTGTAGGGTCGCGTTGGGGTGTATAGGGCTATGTGGGAGTTGCAGTACCTATAGCTCTGTGACCTCTGTATACTTCGAAAAACCCAACTCTGGCCAACTGAACCCCACACATGGGTTCCTGAACCTCAAGCCATCAATCCTGTTCTCCAAATCCTAAACTTTACTGACGGCGATCTTGATTGATGATTGCGGGTCCTATGGCGGCGATGGTAAAGACAGGGCGTTCTCGAAGCTACTCTCACTTTCAGCATTCATTCCAGCGTGATTTACTCTCTCTCTCTCTCTCTTTACTTGGTTGGCGATCCTTCACAAGGGAGCCTAGCTTGGAGAACCAATGTAGGGACTAGTATCTATACTAGAATATACACAGAAACCTTACCTTACATGTTCAGACCCCTGTATGAAGATTCGTTTTGTATACACACTATGACACGGCACCCTCTCACGCCCCTGCATAGAAGCGCTCGTCCCGACATCCTTCCACCCCAAACCCTACATCCTTGAATTACCTGAACTAAGTCCCAACCCGATATCCTCAAAACCTAAACCCTAAACCCAAAGCCCCTAAACCCAAACCGTCTGGGTTGCACAAAGAGCATTTGGCTCGTAGTTCGGGCCTCCGCGCAACGCCGTTTCGACGCCATGGCTTCCCCCGGCAAGTGCTCGGGGAAGAGGCGAGCTCCATGGGTTTAGGAGGGTTCTGCAGGGCTGTTGGGGTTTTGTGGGTTGTAGATTGTAGGATACCTTGAACCCTAAAACCCCTAACTTCCCGAAACCCCCAAACGCTAAACCCCGAAACCCTAAACCCACGAAGAATTAAGGTTGAAAGGGTGTTAATTTGAGTCTGGGGCTTGAGGCTTGTAGGGCATTGTAGGGGCGGGGGGGGGGGGGTTGTGTGCTTTACGGGTAGCCCTAAAGCCTAAGCTAAGCAAGAAAATGCACAAAATCCTACAAAGCAACCCTAAACCCCAAACGCACAATCCTATTGTAAAGGGAAGCCCTGAACCAAAGCAAGCCGAAACACCCTAAACCCCTAAACCCTAAACCCTAAACCCTAAGCTTAAACCCCTTGCTACCACCCTAACCCCTAAACCCTAAACCCCTAAACCCTAAACCCTATAGATCCCTTATGGATCCCTTTAAAGGAACCCCTATAGATCCCTGCAACGAACCCTAAACCTCTTATAGATATAGATCCCTTGTAGTAGTCCTTATAGGAACTCTTAAAAAGTACCCTTAGAGGAAACCCTCAAAAGAACCCTAACAGGAACCCCTATAGATCCCTGAAAGGAAACTAAGAAAAGCTCCAGGTCGGCACTTCTTCGGCGGCTGGCGCTCCTGGCCCTCGCGGCGGCGCCGTTGACGGACCCTGAGACCTTCTCCCTGGTGTCCTGGCCCTTTTGGGGATTTTAGGGTTTGGGGGGATTTTAGGGGTTTTGGCCTTTTGGGGATTTTAGGGTTTGGGGGATTTTAGGGGTTTAGGGTTTAAGGGTGTAGGGCTGGCCCTTTTGGGGATTTTAGGGTTTGGGGGGATTTTAGGGGTTTAGGGTTTAAGGGTGTAGGTTTCCATTTTAAGGATTCTGGCAGGCTTTCTTATACAGATTCGTTTAGGGTTTAGGGTTTAGGGCTTTGGGTTTAGGGTTGTCTTGGCACTTTAGGGCTCCCTTTTAGGGTTGGCTTTTGCGGGTTCTTTTGGGGTTTCAGGGTTTGGGGTTTCGAGTTCCCTTTTGAAGGATTCGAACAGGCTTTGTCATAAGGGTTCGGCTAGGGTCAGGGCTTACAGGGCTTTTGAATTACATGAGGCTTCCTGCGGTGTTCACCTGAAGGGTTCGGTTTCAGGGTTCCTATCTGAGGGTGCTTAACAAGCTTCCTTTTAAGGGTTCTTTAGGGGTTTAAAGGGAAGTTTTGCACATTTGGGGTTACTCATTGGAGCCATGTCTATAGGGCCCCGTTTCATGATTCCCGTCAAGTGTTCCATGGGCTTCTTTTTGACGGTTCTGCAAGTTTTCTTGTCGGGTTTAGTCTTATCAGGATTTCTGAAATTTGGGGTTCAGTCCTACCTAGGTCTCCAAACCTTCAACCCTAAACAGGTTGATTTTGCATGCAGTATGAGTCCAACTGTTTAACCTTGTATTTTCCTGGGGGTACTGAGTATGTATCTACCAGGCGTTTCACGGGGTGACTTCGGGTTTTGCACTGCTTCGTAAGGTCTTCTGTAAGTTTTAGGTTCTTTTTGTCTAGGCTTGGGGTTTGGGGTTTGAGCCTTGGGGTTTGGGTGGCGGGTTTGGGGGTGGAGGGTTTGGTTTGTATGCTTCCGGATCTGCAGATAATATAGGGGGCCTTAATGATAAGAATAGGGTGTTGGGACCCATTATACTAGATATAATTATGATATGCAACCTCCCCAAAATAGCATTGGTATTTATTTAGGCCGGTGTAGGGGTTAGGGTTCAGGGTTCGCGTTCTAGAGACCACACAGGGGGATGTAAGCTCTGGCACTTGGGGCTTCGATTTGGCGTAAAGGGTTTAGGGTTTCTAATGCTACTATATTACAGCTTGTCTGTATTACTACTGTGCTATACTGCTATCGTATGGTAATATTACTACTTTACGACTATATATTGCAATTGCTCACCGGGCTAACAACTGCCAGATTTTATTGGGGTTCCTTAGTAGCACCAAACCCTCGTCTCCTTATTCAGGCACCCAAAGTAGGGTGTGGGTTCTTGAGTTTGACGGTTAGGGCGCTTAGGGACAAGAACCGTGCAAGGTGGGACGGGGCTTCCATGGAGGACCACCGAGCCATTGTTGGGTTCTTACAAATCTTCAGTTTTTGTCGGACAACATAGGGATCGTTTTTTTTGCCTATGCTTGTTGAAAGGGCCTTTAGGGAGATAGGGGTGGGAGTTTTAGGCGTTTTTTTTGCATTTATCGTTTCTTTGGTGTTCTTGAGAACTGTTTTAGCAGCTTCGCCCCTTTAGAGTCCAGGATTCATGGCATAGGGGCTGGGGTAGTGCGAATAGGCTTTGGGGCAGTGCGCTGCCAGGGGAGGGGGTCTTATAATATGTAGAAGCCTAAATAATTAACCATATTACCGGATTGTCCCTGCAAGCCAGAGGGCCGCCAGAAACCCTAAACCCTAAACCTAAACCGTGGTTTGGAGGTCTTGGGTTTCATGTTCATTTAATAAGTAAGGCTTGCGGGTTCGGGGCCTATGGGTTTAGGTCATAATGCCAAGTCTAAGGCACCGCACTCTACTGTAAAACTACGACTCTGAACCGCGCGCCTTGAACACACCGATTCCGGCAGGAGATCACCAAAGGTCACCGAAATCCAGCAAAGCGCATACCACGGAGGTGGCTGCCGCGTGGCTAGGTGGCAAGCAGCGCACTTAAATTCTAAATCCTACGGGTTGTAAGTCTTGAGACCTAAACCCGCAAATCCTAATCTCAACCCAAGACCCCAAACAGTAAACTCCACAGCCTAAACCCCAAACCCTCAACCAAAATGCCAGAGCCTGAGCCTTTCAAGAGCCCTCACAAGGACCCTTCAAAGAAGCCTCAAAGGATCCATTGAAGCGAAAGCCTAAGATCGTTTAGGGTTTAGGCTTCAGGGTACGGCTTCGGGTTTGGGGTTCAGGCACATTTGAAGATTCCCTGATTTGAAGGTTGTACTCCTGTGTTTAGCAAGGCGAGTTTCAAAACATGAGGAACCTCAAGCCCCAAGGCCTAACGCTCTAAAACCCTAAGCCCGGAAGCTCTAAACCCTAAACCCTAAACCCTAAAAATCCCGAATCCCAAACCCCAAGCCCCGAGCCCTCAACCCCCTGACCCTCGCACAGGTCTATTGCCGCTGCAGTGCTCGAGGATGTGGCCGTGGCCGTGCCTGCGATGGACTCATGGCGGCAGTGTCCTTCGAGTTACCAGAGTGCCCAGCACCCCTTGGCTGTTGAATGTCTTTGACAGGGTTTTTAAGTTTAGTAACAGGTTTTGGTTTTTAGCAACCCCCAAAGCCTTTGATTAAGGACTATTCCTGAGACTTTGTGGGTCTTCAAACGCGTTTAAGGCGTATTGCCGGATCAAGACCTACTGGGTTCTGGGTTGTCTGGTCATGGCCAGCAATGGGAACAGTCACAGCACGAAAACTAGCAAGACTGGAAGGTTACAGTTGACAAGCGTATATGATAGTATATCAGAGTTTTTTGTATACTATACCATGAATAGCACAAGCTGCACGCGAAATCAGAACATCACCAGCAATCTTGATCTGCTCAACCATAGCAATAGCAGGAACATGAACACTGCGACCGTGACTCCTAAACCCTAAACCAGGGAAGCGTGAGTCACCAGACTTTTTCGAGCAGCAGGGGCGACAAAGGCCAAAACGAGCCTCACCCGAACCTGAAACCCCACCCGAAGGGTTGGGTGCTCCAGTGGAGGTTTAGAGTGTTAAACCCTGAACCCTGAACCCCCTTAAATCCTCAAAAACAAAAAATTCTAAACCCTCAAACTTTTAGTGTCGAGTTTTCCATGAAATGCGACGACCTGAGGAGAAATTCCGCGCCATCACCTCGAAGAATGTGGCTCGGCCCAGGGGTTCAGTTTTTTTTTCTCGGTTAGGTTTTAGGGTTTTAGGGTTTAGGGCTTAGGGCTTAGGTTCTTTTGGGGTTTAGACTTCAGGGTTTAGGGTTTAGGGCTTAGGGCTTAGGTTCTTTTGGGGGTTTAGACTTCAGGGTTTAGGGTTTAGGGCTTAGGTTCTTTTGGGGGTTTAGACTTCAGGGTTTAGGGTTTAGGGCTTAGGGCTTAGGGCTTAGGTTCTTTTAGAGGTTTAGACTTCAGGGTTTAGGGTTTAGGGCTTAGGGCTTAGGTTCTTTTGGGGGTTTAGACTTCAGGGTGTAGGGTTTAGGGCTTATGGCTTAGGTTTTATCGGGGGTTTAGACTTCAGGGTTTAGGGTTTGGGGTGTTAGGGGGTCTAGGGTTTAGGGCTTAGGACTTATAATTGGGAGTTTCCAAAAATAGGGGACCCCTAATATGGTACCCAAAATAGAAGAGTCCTTGTGATAAGGACACCAAAATAAGGTACCCCTAATTTTCGGAAACCCCCTTATAGTGTTAGGTTTCTTTGGTTCAGGGCCCAGGGTGTTTAGTTTGGGTGCGGAGCAGGGCCGGCCTGAACCCAAGGCCCAAGAGCATGGCGGGTTACTGCAGGGGATGTTTAGGGTTTAGGGTTTAGGGGTTTAGGGGTTTAGGGGTTTAGGGTCTAGGGTTTAGGGCTTTAGGGGTTTGGGGTTTAGGGTCTAGGGTTTAGTGGTTTAGGGGTTTAGGGGATCATGAGACTTAGTAACTAGGGTTATACATAAGGTAACTATAGTTATAATGACTCCATTTCCGGTACTTAGAAACCTGCCTTACGAAGTCCCATCATCCTCGAAGTACTGTAAGATACAGAACTTCCAATACTAATTCGTGTTCCTTAGGGTTCCGTCTTACAACACTACTATATCCCCAGAAACCTAAACCTTAAGCACAATCCCAAAAACCCTAAGCCCTAAACCCAAAACCCTAAGCCCAAAACCCAAAGCTCTCTCAATTGGGATCGCTGGCATGATGTTGGGAAGGAGGAAACAAACTTAAACTCTGAACCGTGAACCCCAAAGCCTATTCTCCGTCTATATTACGGTCTTCAGGGTCTTGGGTTAAGGGTGTTAAGCGTTCAGGGGTTTCGGGTGCCGGGTTCAGGGGCTTTAATAGCCCACCTAAACCCCAAACATCCCTAAGCCTTAAACCCTAAACCCTAATTATAAACCTAAAGCTACACCCAAAACCCTGAACCCTAAACCCTAAACCCGAACCTTAAAGATACCCATCAAAGAAGGTGGACAAATTCCTCAAAGAGCGTATCGATGCATCCACTGGGGAGAAGAAGCTCAAACTGGCACAGCGCCTGCAGGACTTCCTCCTAGTAATAGGGGCCTAAATAATTACCTATACCATTTGCGGGTTCCTTATTATACTTATTATAAAATATCCCAGCCCCCTATTCTAATTATTAAGGCCCCTGTAGTAGCCATTATAGAGGAGTTCCCAAGGGCTCCTCTCAGGGATCTATCGGAATTAAGGGCTTAGGGTTTGGGGTTGAAGGGCTCCTTCACGGCTCCTTGAAAGGAGCCAATATCGGAACCCTTGTGGCGACCCTTAAAGGAACGTTTGCGGGAGGTTTCATAGGGACCCTTAACTAGGTTCCTGAGTAGTACCCTTTTGCCCTTTTTATTTTATTATTTTAGGATCCCCTTGTTGAAACCGAACAGTAGGGCAAAGGGCACCCTTATTGTAATGGGGCTACTCAGGAACCTAGTTAAACTCTTACAGTAGCGCCTCCTAGAATGCTGCAATTCAGAACAAAGGCCTGAGGTCCCACCGGCCTGTGAATCCCAAAGCCGTGATCCTAAATGCTGAGCCCCAAAGCTCTAGGGGCACTATATTCCCAGATCTCACTTAGGATCCGGGGACGTATTACATGCAGGGTTATTGTAAAGGGAACCTTATCATACCTTGACTTCTTACCTCCCTAAACCCTAAACCCTAAACCCTACACCCTAAACCCTAAGCCCTAAACCCTAAACCTTAAACCCTAAACCCTAAACCTTAAACCCTAAACCCTAAACCCTAAGCCCCCCAACACTCTAAACTTCAGTTCTCAACTCGAGCCCTGACGCCAGACTGCCAACACCGGAGCACAGGGGTTTATGTAGGGCCTGTAGGGCTTTAGGGGCTTAGGGTTTAGGGGTTTAGGGGTTTAGGGTTTAGGGTTTAGGGTTTAGGGTGTAGGGCTAAGGGTGTAGGGTTTAGGGTTTGGGGTTTAGGGTTTAGGGTTTGCCGCACATGGCCGTTTTCGATTAATAGCCGTTTGGGCATGTGATTCGAGTTTTTGTTTCGGCTGCGGAGTACGCTAGCAAGCATCGAAACTGGGGCCTGCACAGGCCGCTTCAGTTTTAAAGTTGCCCACCCGCGCCACGAGGGCGATGCCCACCCTTAACCAACTCCGCCTTTTCGAGTTTAGTTCCCTAAACTCTGTTTCGGAAATTTGGGCATAGCTAGGTTTTTATTTTGTTAACTGGTTTTTTGCCGTCGTATTCTGTAGCGTTGAAGCTTGAAACCTTGTACCGAAACCTTCTTCTATTTAAGTAGTAAGCGGAAAAACTTCGGCATCGGGCAGCAAATTCGATGTATAAAATTAGTTAGCTGCTGAAAGGTTTTTTTGCTAGGTCCTAATGATGCGCTCAACTTTAGTCTTGAATCTTACAACTCTAGCAAAGGCCGAAGCTTTATCACTTTAATATTTAATGAAAAGCCGTTTTCCGAAATACTACAGCTTTAGGATTAGCAACAACCTTTTTCCTAAATGCTACAGCGCAACACCTTGTTGTCAAATGCTGCAGCTTTAGCGCACAACCCTTTCCCTGAATCTTGAAGCTTTAGGATTTAGCGCCCTTGAATCTTGGAGCGTTAGGGTTTATCCAGCGCAAAATCTATTCCTAAGTGCAAAAGATTTAGGAATTAGCGCAAAACCTTCGTGCCAAATCGTAAAGTTGTAGGATTTAGCGCAAAACCCTAGTCCTAAATGCTAAAGCACTTTATTCTGTTGGATTTTGCAGCAAAAGGAGGGAATTCGGCATCAGCCACCAAATTCGCATCCGATTTTCCAGAAATCAGTTGCTAAATCCTTTCGGATGTAGCGCTCAGCCCTAATTCGTAGCGTGTGGGATTTAGCGCACCGTGGTCGCTACACCTTAGTTTTTAAATCTTGAAGCTGTCAAGCGTTAAACTTTATGCCTAAATGCTAAAGCTTTAGGATCGAAGTAGCACGAAATTCCATTTCCAACCCTAAATCTGTAGGATTTAGCGCAAACGATGTCTCCAAACCCCCAACCGCCAACTTCAGACGAGATTCGGTCGTGCTCTCCTGGAGCTTCTGCAAAGTTTGTGTAACCTTTGAGGCTTGCTTCGCTTCCTTTGCAGACAGCTCAGCCGCTTGCGAATACTGTCGATTCTTTTCCTCTCAAGCCCGACTGACCAGTAATGGCCGCTTCGGACTCGGAAGTGCTTGGGGTGACTGGGCGGGGTGTGAATGCCAGAGGGCGGCCAAAGCGCCGGTCTCTGGTGCTTCTACACTTTGCTCAGCTGGACAGCCACCCCCAGACTTTAACCCCAGCCCGAAACCTGCTCCGGCCGCGGCTGCTCCCAAACCGGCGCCTAAGGGTGGCAATAACGGTGGGCACGTGCCACTTATGCTGGCCCTCTGAACTTGCACGCCACCCTGCTGCGAGAGCGCCAGGCCTAGGAGCGACGACGTCGCGAAGAGGAGGCGGAAGTCCTTGCCCGACCTCTTAGCCACCACCATCGGCTGACGGCGGCCGAAAAAGCGGCGCGCAAAGCTGCCCGGCAACGCCGGAAAGCGTTGCGGGTTAGTAAGCCTAAGAAGAAAAGTCTGGGCCGAAAGCGATTGACCAAGACATTCGCAGGCACCAAGGACTTGAAGTCGGAGTGACGAAGGGTGAAGGACCGCTAAGCAATGAGCGGATGCTGCAACAGACGCAGCAGGACGTAGCCATGTTTGATTCGAGCGAGTCCAGCTAAAAGTACGCCAAGCGCCTGCGCTTGCATTCTCGCTAGATCCACGCCATTCCCTTTCCTGTCAGGCTTCGACATGAAGTATTACATGGAGGTCCTGGTCGGGGCGGGGCGCTCGCGTGTGGTGAGAAGATCAGCTCTTCGGGAGTTGTGAATGGTCAGTACGGTTCGAAACGGTTCGGGATGGTTCGGACGTTCAAGACGGTTCGGGGGGGTAACGAAATCGTTCGGGATGTTTCAGAACGGCTCGGAGCGGTTCAGACGGTCAAGACGGCTCGGGACGGTTGGCAACAGTCAGTACGGTTCGAAACGGTTCGGGACAGTTCGGAGAGTTCAAGATGGTTCGGGACGGTTGTGATCGGTCAGTACGGTTGGGGACGGTTCAGACGTTCGAGACGGTGCGGGGGTTGTGAATGGTCAGTTGTTCGAAATCGCTCGGGATGTGTCGGTTGGGGGCGGTTCGGACGTTCAAGACGGTTCGGGACGATTGGGAACGGTCAGTACGGCTCGATACGGTTCGCACTTCTCCGGCATGCTTTGCACGATTGAATTTCACTTTGCTGCAGTGACTTGGCTTCGCATGTTTGTGAGAGCGGTGAGCTTGCACAAGTCTCGCGATTGCGACCGTTTGAGGCTGGGACTGGCGCCACGCCCTTCGGGCTGCGAGCCAAGCAGGACGCCGAGAAGCGGCGGCACGAGGAGGAAAAGGCTCAGAAGCAGGCCCAGGTTGCGGCCGCCAAAGCCCTCCTGGCAAAGAAACGCTCTCACAATAAGGGACAAAAACTGACCGACGAGGAGAAGGCAGCGCGGCTGGCGGCCCAACGCCTCCTCCGCGCCTGCGACAAGAAGCGGCCGCGACCAGGCCCCCCGGGGCGCGGCTCCGCGGAGGTGCAGATCGGCCTTGGCGTTGAGGCGCATGTAGTCCAGGGCCGCGGCGAGTTGATTAACTCACGCAACTTGCAGCAAACGCTGCACTCGCCCATGCCCATCAGGAGCAGCTCCTCGACGGAAAGTTCGCGCTAAAAGTGGGTCTGCGTCGCTTTATGTTATCTTGACATATTCGGCGTTTCGCCACTTCAGTAGGACACATTACTCCAATTGCTTTCTTACGACAAGCAAAAGATATATGAATTCATTAGTTTATCTCTTTTAAAGCTTTTATTTTTCAGATTTAGATAAGATTGAACATATTCCAAAAATTAAATAAATAAAGAAGTATATATATATATATACATATATATATATATATATGTGATGACGGTTTGGCATATTTAGTACTCAATCTTAGCGCTCTTACATTTCGGCATGAGATTCGTTCTCCGGCCGTTTCGCCACCTCAACAGAAACTTTTATTCCGGATATTGTATTGACCTTTCTACGACAAACAATGATATATGATTGCACTGTATTATATATATATATATATATACATATTTTATTTTTGAGACTAGATTCACCGAATTCTTTCAGTTTCTCTGAAGGGTGAAATTCTGATATTTAGACATAGCCAGAAGTGTTGTCGAGGAAGTAAATATATGAGATAATTAACGTGGTGGGAGCAATTTAGAAAAAATCATAATATTGCACATTTTCGAAGCTTATATTTGGAGAATACAGATATATTGAAAGATATTCTCGAAAAACTCAATATGTATATATATATATATGTATATATAATGCTTGGATGGTCGATGTGAGCTGTTGGGTAACTAAACTAATATCTTACATTAACCTGACCTTTGAGCCCTTTGACGATAGTGGTTCAACCATTTTGTTGTGGAGTCTAGTAAAAAATTTTGCAAAGTTAATAGACAAACGAACTAATCTGCAAAACCACATCATAACCAAGATAAAAATGCAAGTTACTAAATGGTTGGGTGTAGGATGCTCACTACTGTTCTATTGAAATCATGACGAAATACTTGGAAAACTTTTACAAGTGAACGAAACCTTTACAACACCAACCCTAGTTTTAGCTAGTTTTAAATCCTAGTCGTTTAGGATTTGGACACCAGAAAAGGGGTGACCCCGAGATCGCCTGATCCTTAATGCAAAATGCATTTTTCACGGGCACAATTTATCACTCAAAAATCCGCCTCCGATTTTCCAGAAAGCGGCTTCTTCTAAATCCTATTCTTAAATCATAAAGCTTTAGGGCTTAGGGCAGAACCGCGGTCCTAAATCCTAAAGCTTTAGGATTTAGCGCGAAACCCAGTCCTAAATCCTATTTTGTTACAATTTAGGAAATTCGTTCAAGATTTAGGAAAATTTGGGTGCCTTTTCGGTTTTTTCTATGATTTAGCGTTTATGATTCAGGCTCTAAATCATAAAGATTTCTATGATTTAGGCCTCTAAATCATAAACGTTTATGGGCCAACGGCGGATGACCGCAGGTTTTGGGGCAGAGACTATATAGGGCAGTACTGCCGTGCCGACCAAAGTATAGGGGACACTGTGTTTCCCGTAGGACTGTACACATATTTAGGGTTTAGGGTGTAGGGTTTAGGGTTTAGGGTGTAGGGTTTAGGGTTTAGGGTTTAGGGTGTAGCACAGGACATACAGCTGGCCGCGCTGGTCTTTCCCTTTCGCTGCTTCTGGGCCCTTACAGCCAATGCTCCAAGAGTTTAGATGCTTAAGCCCTGAGCCCCAAAGCCTCTAGCAACAGCTATCAGCTAGAGAGGTGCAGTGTAATAAGTCGTATAACCCCAACAACCCCAAACCCTAAACCCGAAACGCACGAAACCCTAAACCGCAAACCCAAAAAAAACTTTAAACCCGAAATCCCTAAAGAAGCAGAGGCTCTTCTTATGTCATGGATCCTAAACCCTAAATCCTACACCCTAAGCCCGAAACCCTAAACCCTAAATCCTAAATCCTACACCCTAAACCCGAAACCGTTAGCAGAGGCTCTTCTTATGTCATGGAGCACCTTATCAACTGGGACTCGGAGGACTTGGACGAGGATCCGATGTACAGGATCGGATGCGGTTTGAGGGTTTGAGGGTTTAGGGGTTTGAGGGTTTGAGGGTTTGAGGGTTTGAGGGTTTGAGGGTTTAGGGTTTCGGGGTTTAGGGTTTGAGGGTTTAGGGGTTTAGGTTTTCGGGGTTTAGAGTGTAGGGTTTGAGGGTTTAAAGGGGTTCGGCGTTTACAGTTCAGGGCTTAGGGTTCTAGAAGGGTGCCAAAACGGGCCATACGATTACTATTAGGGCTACTGTAGGGGTACTAGAAGGTATTTCCGGGTTTTGAGTGGAGTATTCGGGGTGCAGGGCTTAGGACTTTACCGTTTGGTTCAGGGTGGCCTGTGGGCTCGTTCGCAGACGGGCAAAGAATCGCCAGTGCTGGCTTCGAGGTGTGGCTTCTGGTATTTCTCCTTTTCTTCATCCTCCGTCTGCCCCTGTCTACTTATGTTGCTTCTGCATCCTCCTCCTCCGCCTCCTCCTCCTCCTCATCATGATCATCATCATCACCATCATCGTCATTGTCTTCGTCAGCGTCGTCGTCATCGTCATCGTCATCGTCATCGTCATGGTCATGGTCATCGTCATCGTCGTCATCGTCGCCATCATCGCCGTCATCATCATCGTTGTCATCATCATCGTTGTCATCATCATCATCATCGTCGTCGTCATCGTAATCGCCGTCATCGTCGCCGTTATCATCATCGTGTTAATCATCATCATCATCGTCATCATCATCATCATCAGCACAGCTGTCACTATCAACGCCGTGCCCGTCAACATCAGCAGTTTTCAGCACACGGCCATCGCCATCAACTCGTGACGGCGATCGCCCCCCATCTCAGCCCGCATTACCACCATTACAACTGCCAGCACTACCAGAACCATGCTCATCACCATCGTCATCAGGCCAGCAGCTAGCGGCAAGCCCTAGACCCCAAAACCTAAACCCGAATCTTTACTATAGGGGCCTAAATAGTGACCAATACCATTTTGGGGGTTCCTTATTATGAGTATAGTATAATGGCCCCCAAAACCCTATTAAAATTAGAAAGGCCCCTACATTAAGTGGACTTTACTTGCTGCTGCGGAGGCTCCCCTAAACTCTAAACCCCAAACCCCAAACCCCCAAACCCTAAACCCTAAAACCCTAAACCCTAAACCTAAACCCCTAAATCCCTAAGTCCCTAAAACCCCAAACCCTAAACCCTAAACCCCTTGCTGCCTCGGAGGCTCCTCTTTCCGACGCTCCAGATGCTGTCTCGGCGGCATCAGCAGCAGCCTCCCGGCTCTCCCAGAGTCTCAGGCCCCCCTTAAGTTAGGGTTCTAGGGGTTCAGGGTTGAGGGTTTTTGGGATTTGAAGTCTAGAAGGATCTTGATAGCAGAGACTCAGAACCGCTGGAGTAATATACGGGCCTGAGCAATTACCTATATTATTGTGGAGGTTCCGTACTATAATCACAGTATACAATATATCCCCAAAACCCTATTCTAATCCGATATTATAGACCTTAACTTCTAGACGGATCTTGGCATTTTTCAGGTTTTTGCCTTAATTCAAAGCCGGTTCTAGAGTCTCTTGATGTGTCCCTAAGCTTTGAGCTCTACGGTTTGGGGTTTCGGGTTTTGGGGTTTATGGCGTATAGGGTTGGAACATCAGGCTGCAGTGTCGACGCTGAGCTCAAAGTGGGGTTGAGGGCTTTGACAAGGTAGCATTGGTAGCAACATGTAGCAAGATGGATAGTCACGGTAGTGCTAACCAATCATTAAAGGTATAAGCTAAGAGAATACTGTAGATGGTCGTACCATAAGCTTTTGGTAGTAATTCTCACAGCCACGATCGGCCGGAATATCAGAACAGATAAATCACTACCCCACGAAATCTGCCAGCTACCACACCAACAGTCTTCATCCGAAGCCCTAGACCCTAAGCCTTTCACCCGAAAACGGCATCACAAGGAACCCTTGAAGAAACACTTTTTGGAACCTTAGGACTAGAAACCCTACATCTCGGCCATCGCACATTGGCAAAGCCCTAAAGCCCTAAAGCCATGAGCCTAGCTTCTTCCCAAGTTCCGAAAGGCCTGTCTCCAGTGGTGCTTGGGGAGGTTAGGATTTAGGCTTTTTATGGCTTAATAATTGGGATTTAAGATTTGGGGTGTCTGGTTTAGGAGTTGGCTGAGGATTTTGGGTTTCTGGTTAAGGATCTGGGGTTTCTGGCTTAGGATTTGGAGTTTAGGATTTAGGGTTTGGGGTTCTAGTCTTTGGGGTGTAGGATTTAGGCTTGAGGGTTTTAGGATTAGGGGTGTAGGACCCTGCTATCATGATTTATGTTATGGGGAGCATGCATAATGATGTGGTTGGAATTTTGAGGCGCCCTGTGTTTTTGCGGCGGCATGTTTCAGTGCCCAGGCTTATTTATGTCCAGGGTTTGTCGCATTTTTGCGTTACGGGTGCTGAAGAAGTCTGGCCCTTTTCGAAGCCCGAGCTCAAGGGTTTTTGTGCACTTCCCAGATAATTAGCTTCTCTTGCGCGAACCCCCAAAAACATGAAACATTGAACCCCTTTACCTTAAAACCCTAAACCCCTAAACCCCCAGGCCTTAAACCCCAAACCCAAGCCTCTAAACCCCTAAGCCCGTAAACTAAGCTTTCAACCCCGCAACCCCCAAACCCGAAACTTCTAAACCCTAAACCCTAAACCCTGAACCCTAAACCCTTAAACCCTCAAACCCCTAAAGCCCTATAGATCCCTTTAAAGGAACCCCTATAGATCCCTTTAAGGAACCCTTCAAAAGCCCTACAGCCGCTAAGATGTCAGCTGAGGCTTCTGGATGCGAGAGCCTCAGAGGACGGTGTCGTCTCAAAGAGCAGAAGGGCTCATTGTTCTTGGGATGGGGTATAGGGTTTTGGGTTTAGAAGTTGTAGGGTTTAGGGTTTAGAGTTTAGAGTTAAGGGTTTAGGGTTTAGGGTAGTGCAGGGCTTAGAGTTTAGGGTTTGGGGTAGTGCAGGGTTTAGGGTTTAGGGTTGTTCAGGGTTTGGAGTTTAAGGTTTAGGGTTCAGAGTCTACAACAAACCCGAACACCAAACAGCCATGCAAACACCCTGTGAGACCTCGTTAAAGCAACCCTGACCAAGAAACTTTGAAGACTATAGGGGCTTAAACAAATACCAACACTAGTTTAATGGGCCCCAAAACCCATTCTAATGACTAAGGCCCCAATATTATAGTACCCTTATAGATCCCTTCTAGTAACCCTTATACGGACCCCTTTAAAGGGAACCCTATAATTATTAAGGCCCCTACGTTACTACCCAGAAGACTGCCCTGACGAATCCCTGCTGGAGGATCCTTTTGCACTGGAAGCGGCGGTGAAAGCCATCCGCAGCGACTTGCCACTTCGGCCAAGAAGGGGGTCTTTCTTTTTGGGGGCTCCTTTAAAGGGATTTATATTGGGAGGTTTAGGATTTTCAAGGTTGGGGGTTTTGTAGGGGTTATGGATAGGGTTGAGGGTTGCGGGATTTATGCCTTGTACGGTCATGTCGGGCCTTTTTAGGATGTGCACGGCTCTGCGGGCTTTCGGCTTGAAAGTTGTTCGGGATTAGCACGACTTCTCAGCTATACCCTATACCCAAAACCCCTAAACCCTAAACCTTAAACTAAACCCTAAACCCTAAAACCCGAAACCCTAAACCACCAAAAACCCCTAAACTCTTGTATGCTGCTTCTTGGGGTTGTGTGTCGCCCCACAGAAGCAGGGGCAGCTCCCTGATTTGCCGTTGCTGGGCTCTGTGGTTTGTAACCCGTGCGGAACGCGTGCAACCCAGAGACTCCAATATCCCTTAATTAAGGAATATGCCTTAAACCATAGTAGGATCCCTAATATGACTTAATGAAAATTCCTTTAATTAAGGGAAATTGGAGTCTCTGGCAAAACTCTATAATGCACATGTAGAATCTTTGATAGTCCTGATTACAAGGACCACTTAAAGCCAAACTCAAGCCCTTAAGCCTCAAACTCTTAAGTGCGAAAGGAACCTTAACGGATCCTTTTAAAGGAACCCTGAAAACACTCCCATTACCCCCCCCCCCCCC
>BGNK01000584.1:62846-90254 GCA_003297005.1 Symbiodinium sp. clade A Y106 | reverse complement strand
AACCCAAAACCCCCCCCCCCCAAACAAAAGCCCTAAGCCTTAAACCCTAAACCCCCCCAACAAAAGCCCTAAACCCTAAACCCCCCCAACAAAAGCCCTAAACCCTAAACCCTGAACAAAAGCCTTAAGCCTTAAACCCCAGATAGAGTTTCCGAACATTGGGGTACCTTATTTTTGGGGGTCCTTATAATAAGGATCCTACTATTTAGGGTACTTTCTTAGTGTCCCCTATATGGAACCCTGAAAGATCCCTTAAAGGAACCCAAAATTAGGGTCCCCTATTTTCGGAAACTCCCAGAAAAACCAAGCCTCAAAGGAACCCGCAGCCCGCCGGGCAACTGACGCTGAATCGGCCGAAGAGTGCTGAACTCCAGGGGATCCAGCATAAGCCGCCGGGCGGTGTTTAGGGTTTAGGGTTTAGGGTTTAGGGCTTAGGGTTTAGGGTTTAGGGCCTTTCTTGTTCTTGTTGTTTGGGTGTTTAGGGTTTAGGGCTATCTTTTGGGGTTTTGGGTTTAGGGTGTAGGGCCATGTTTTTTAGGGTTTCAGGGGTTTTGTGGTTTCGGGTCTCAGCAGGTTTTGGGTTTAGGGTCATATTATCGGGTTTGGGGTTATTTCTTCTGATGTGATCAATCAATTCTTCTTTTTGGCATTTACCAAACTACTCTGTCATTGCTTGTTTTCCCAAGCGGTGTGGTACGTACCATCGGGGTTTTGCGACCGGAGTACAGAGAACTAGTTAGTGTTCGCGCGAGGCGGCTGCGTGGCGCGCAGGAAAGGTTCTGCCAACCACTCTGGACGAGTATCCCGTACATTGTTGCTTTGATCCCGAGGAGCACGCGGAAGGTTCAGCCAACTATGTGGTGAGGTGTTTGTGAATTTCGCCAGTACAAAGGGGGGCAGGCATGTTGGCCGTGGTGTTGTGGTGGTCTCCTGGTGGGCTCTTGTTGACCTCTCGGTGGTGCTCTAGACGGTCTATGCGCGAAATGCGAATCGTTGACAGAGATTTGAACGCCACTGCACGGTTTTGGATGCCAGGTTCGGGAGGTTCGTGGCTGTGGGTTGTTGGGTTGTTTGGGTTTTAAGATATTGGGTTGTGCTACAACTTTCTCTTCACTTACCCTGATCGTGATTGCTATAATCTAGGATTTTGGGGTGCTGCTGTCTTACCCTCAAACCTAAACCCTAAACCACAACGTCTTGTTGTTGCCATCCAGGTATGCAGAGACTTGTCTGCTTTTCCCAAGTGCTGGCCAGACGTGCCATGCCTACTGCACTTACTGCCGGGAGCTCAGCAACAGTCATTAGGACCCTTAGGGGGGTAAGGGGGAGGGGGTTCGGGGACTATACTTCCTTGAATAGGCCTTTTCAGGTCCTGGGGCATTAAGCCCTACCCCCCTCCCCCTACCCCCCTAAGGATCTTTCTGAAACAGGGATGAGTAGCGAGAGCAGTGGGTATGAGGCCCTGAGCGTCGAGTGAGGGGAGATGCGTCAGTGAGTCAAGTCTACAGGGGTTTTTAGGGCTCATTTTAGGGTTTAGGGTTTAGGGTGTGTGAATCCTAAACTCTAAACCGTAAACCGAGGTTTTTAGGGCTCAGAGTTTTTGGCTTTGGCTTCGCCACGGCGCTTCGTTCTGCCGCAGAGCTCCAGTCCTGTGCAGATGAAAGTTACCCCTCTAGACGGTGGCGATATTTGCAGTATCATGACACACGTACTATACCGGGATATATTGTAAGTGTTACAACATAGTGTAACATATTGTAGTGCGTTACAGTTCGTGGTAATGCACTGCAAAAGCTGTAGTGTATTGTAATATGTTGCACTATATTATGTAGCAATACATCAGAACATGTTAAGTAAATCAGCATGATGAACCAATGTATAGTACTTTGTACTATAACGGAACATGGTAACGGAACATGGTATAATCAGTATGATAGAATGTAACACATCATCATATAAAATAGCGTGAAATATGCGACATAGTATAATATTAATTAAAGGACCGGATAACCCCACATGACAGTGCTTCACGTGTTAGCCACAAACCGATGCAAAAGAAAGTGGTCGCCTTGTCATAATGGGGCTACTCAGGAACCCTAATCCCTAAAGCCTTAGAAGACCCTAAACCCTAAACTCCCTAAGCCCGTACAAAAGGCCCTACTCTAATCATTAAGGCTTCTATGCAGCATCCTGAACCCCAGGAGGCTCTAAAGATGAAGCATCTTTTTTTTTTACCAATCTTGTTCCCTAGGATAAAGGAGCTCAAAGCCTTGTTCTAGTTATTGAGGTCTTCCGAATTCGAGAAACCCCCCTGAGCCCCTCTGGAAAAACCCTTGAACTCCTATTGCAGGACCCTAAACCCTAAAGCCTTAAACCCTTAAGCAACCCTAAAGCCTAAACCCTAAACCTTTTCAGGTCCGTAAAACCCAACTCGAAGGGCTCCAGACCGATTGTTAGGGTCTCAACAGTAATCTGAATTCCTTTGAAACCCTTAGGGTTTAGGGTTTAGGGTTTAGGGTCTACGAAGATCCGAAAATCCATGAATAAGCACGATGAAGCGCTATAAGGCTTTACCAACCCTTTTGGACAAGCAAGGCAAAGCCCTGCAAAATCAAACGAGCCCTGAAATAGGGCTAGGGCCCTACACCTGATAGCCTAAACCCTACAAGAACGAAACAAAAGGCTTCCGTTGGGCGCAATTCATCGGAGATGACGATGTTCGATTGGCGCAGAAGGAGGGTTGGGAGTTTAGAGCTTAGGGTGCACTTCGTTTGGTTCTCCGGGTTGCCTTTCAGGGCTTTAGGGTTTGTGTTGTGTTGTTTAGGTTTCCTGCAAGGACTCGGAACAAGTCAGGGTCCTAGCGGTATGCAATTAAATTAGGGGTCAAGGGTTTAGGGTTTAGGGTTTAGGGCTAGGTATGGGTTTGGGGTTTAGTCTTAGATTTTGGGGTTTTGGGGTTGTAGGTTAGGTTTCGGGTTTCAAGTTTGCGGGTGACAGTTTAACAGTGGAATGGGCTACAAGGGTTTAGGGTTCTTGTTGACTAGTCCCAAGGGTTTTTGCATCTGTGCCGGGGTACGGCAGCATGTCAAATTATGGTTGGGAATGGGGTAGTGTTGAGGGTTTCTGTGCTTTGATCAGGAGTTTAGTTCAAGCAGCTAGGTGGGGGCACGGGGAAGAACGGTTGCATCGTGGGATTCGGCCGTAGCCAGCATGTGTGTATCTTTTGCCCTGATGAGTTTTCCATCATCATCACTACTGTTGATGGACAAAATCCTGCATTACCCATTATAAGGAATATACCATAATTCCCATAGTTTAGAGTCCTTAAGGTCATGCAGGATTTTGTCCATCAACATCATCACCACCATCATCATCATCATGAACCGCGGCCACGGAGGCGATGCTTACCATTGCCATCATCAAGATGAGCATCGTGATCATTGCAAGCAATTTCTGAATAAATTATGAATAGATGATGAACATCATTCATCGCTGCTTGCCTATTGTCAATATCTTCTTCGTTTAAAGCCCTAAAGCGCTGCATCCTGAAACCCTAATATAAGGGCCTTAATAATTAGAATATGGTTTTGGGGCCCATTATACTATAACTATAATAAGGAACCCCCGAAATAGTATAGGTAACTATTAAGGCCCCTATATTAAACCCACAACATAGCTCGAAGCTACCAAGCCGGAAGCCCTGTTCGGCTCTGTGCCGTGGGCAGGACTCCGAGGCTTTCCTGAGATATCTGGGGGAGCACCCTGCGCCTAAACTGCACTGCTCCATACCTGAGGGTTTAGGCTTGAGGGTTTAGCCTTGAGGGCTTAGGGGTTAAACTGCACTGCTCCATACCTGAGCATGGCTAGAGGTTGGGATACACCCTAAACCCTAAACCCTTAACCGTTTAGGTTTTACGGCTTCAGGGTTTAGGGTTGACTATAGGGGCCGAAATAATTACTAATACTATTTAGGCGGTTCCTTGTTATAATTATGGTAACCTGGGGGCCCCAAAACCCTATTCTAAATTATTAAGGCCCCGATATTAGGGTCCCGGGGATTCAGAGTCTGAAACTTATGGGGGTTTCCGAAAATTAGGGGTACTATGTTAGGGTCCCCTATTTTCGGAAACTCCCGTGTCGCATTGGTTCTAGCTTCTCTTGTCTCATGGAACCTTTGCTGATGGTATTTAGGTTTAGGCTTTAGGGTTTAGGCTTGCGGGTTTAGGGTTTAGGGGTATTATTAATGGTAATGATAGTACTGTTCGTAATCGTAGAAATACGATAAAGATCGATACCGCTGCTTTAGTTCTGTTGCCCTTGTCAGAGCCTTCTACTAGCGCCGGCGTGCTCTTGCTGCTATTCTAAACCCTGAACCCCAAACCCCTAAACCCTCAGCCCTGAACCTCAAGCTCAGCCCGAGAGAGATCATTAATGGTCATTAACTCCTTACTCGTCTAAGAATTTCCGAAAAATGCTTGAAGCCACTGAAATCCCTGTAGCAAACCGCAACACCCCCAAACTCCTGGAAAATTTTTACACACCGTGAACCCTAAGCCTTAACCCTAAAGCCTAACCGCCAACGCCCAACCCCACAAAAATTCCCGAGATGTCGACACCGGGTTCCAAGCCTCCCTGAAACTCCCGAAGCCCTTGATTAGGGTTCAGGATTCAGGAGGATTTATGGTTTAGGGTTTAGGGGTTCAGGGTTTAGGTGTAGTTTTAGGGTTGAGGATTTTCAGGTTAAGGGTAGGGTGTTTAAGGTTTAGGGGTTTAGGGTTAGGGTACCTTAAACTTTCAGTAAACCTTCATAAGGATCCTCAACATTTCAGACATATTTCTTATGAAAACCACAAAAACTCCAACACAACCCTGATGAAATCTTGTAGAAACCCTCATTTAAGGGGTTTTGGAGTCTCTGGACATTCTACATCCTCAACCCATACCCCGAAACACGGGCCTTAAACCCTAAAGCCTAAACACTCAACCCCCCCAAACCCCCAAACCCTGAAACCCTAAACCTTAAAGCCTTTCTAGACCCCTTCAAGGAACCCCTTACGGATCCCTTTAAAGGAACTCCAAATTTCCCAGGAGCTCAGCGATGTCCTCATCACCGGCGGGGATCCTTTCATCATGCGGGTGGGTCTCCTGAGGTCGTGCCCTGGGCTCCAGGTTTAGGTTTAGGGTTCAGGGTTTAGGGTTTAGGGTTCAGGGTTCAGGGTTTAGGGTCTAGGGTTTAGGGATTAGGTTCAGGGTTTAGGGTTTAGGGTTCAGGTTTAGGTTCCTTTTCAGGTCTTTCGGGGTGTCTGTGCGGTTCATGTTAAGGGGGTGGTACAAGGCTACTGTAGGGGATTAGGGCTTCAGGAGTTGAGGGTTTTAGGGTTAAGGGTTTAGTGACTCAGATAAGAGGACCTGGGACTCGGTTTCCACGGTTTAGGGTTTAGGGTTTAGGGCTTAGGGTTTAGGGTTTAAGGTTTAGGGTTTAGGTTTAGGGTTTAGGGTTTTGGTTTAGGGTCTAGGGTTAATTCTTCAGTTTTAGCTTCGGGGTTCCGCTTCAAAACGAACGAACAGGAGGAAGGATTCACTTGCGCTTGTTTGCGAGGGGCTGCTTGGGAGCTAGTCTAGGGTGCAGGGCCCTAGAGCTTTAGGGTTTAGAGGGTTCAGGGTGTCCGGCGGATGAGCATGCAGGGTAGCGCAGAGGGCTTAAGGTTTAAAGCTTTGCTTTCGGGCTTTCGACAAGGCTCAAGATTTGGGGAAAAAGGGTTTTGGATTTCACGACTTAGGAAGAAGACTTGCCATTGTGGGGGGTAGGTGTCGAGTTTTGAAACAGTGTTCATATTGACTTCTGACGCCCTAAACCTTAGCCCCACATGCTGAAACCTAAAGCCCGAAGTGTACCCTCACGCCGTTTTTCGAGGTACTTGGGGAAGTTCGTGGACCCGTCCTTTCTGCCGCACATCCGAAACTTGGCAGCTGAGTGAACAATCCCTAAGCCTTTAAGCTCATTGGTGGGACAATACAAAACTCGTCTTAACACGGAAAGCTTAAACTACTTCTGTGTATAAAACTGCTCCCGTTGATGAAGAAAGTTTAGCCTGTATAAACCCTAAACCCTAAACCCTAAACCTTAGCCTGAAAAGCACAACTTTTGGTATCTGAACTCGACAGCTCAGAAAACCTTCGATTTGGAACGCGGACGCTGACCTTCTGGCCACAGCGCCCCTGGGCTCAAGAAGTCTCCAGAAAAATGTGGGTTGGGGGCTTGGGCCGAGGGTTTAGGGTTGAGGGTTTAGGGTTAGCGGCTTGGGTTTAGGTTTCAGGGTTTAGGCATTGTGGTTAGGATCAGGGCAAGGACTGGACTAGACATGACTAGACTAGCTTTGGATTTTCATAGTGTTTCATGTTTTTTTCTTGGCGCTCCAACGGATAATGCAGACAATTATATCAAAGTCTTGCTTCTATAGCCTAGGGTGATGTAGGGGTCGGAATGCTTTGCAGCACTGTTCTTCAGGGTTCCGTATCATCCTATAGTACACTACACCCCGAAACCCTTTCCTTACCTCTCGCTCCCCTACTTTATATTCCGCGATTGGGCGTTAACTCTAAACCCGAGGCCCTTTTCCACTGCACTGCAAAAATCCGATACGTATACCTCAAACCCTAAGCCCTCAGCCCCCTAAGTCCCTATCTTATATTCCTTGGTTACTTGGAGGTTCAGGGGTAGTTATAAGTGGGTTATAAGTCCCCTAACATGGGTTATAAGTATAGTCACCCTACTTATAACCTTACTTATAAGTACCCTAAACCTTAAACCCTATAGAACCCCTTAAAGGAACTCTAAAGACCCCTTATAAGCCTGCTTATAAGTACCCATGAAGCTCCAAGTACAGGCTGTTGGGGAGGTGGTTCAGGAAGTCGCAAGGCCATTGGTGAATCTGGGAAGTGAGGTGGGTCGGGCTTCCGGTTGGGGGTATGTTGGGGTTGAGGGTTTAGGGTTTAGGGTTTAGGGTTTAGATGGTGAGGGTTTAGTGTTGAGAAAGTTTTTTCCAAAAGCCTTCAACCCGAAGTCAGGCAAAGCCAGGGGTTGGAGCATCCGGCACTTGAGGCCTAGGGTTTAGGGTTTAGGGTTTAGGGGTTTAGGGTTTAGGGTTTAGGCTATATAAGGCTTGCGTAAGGGTTCTGTGATCAGGATTTTAAGGTTGTTGCGAACCCCAAGCTTACAGACCTCAAGATTACAACCCCCAATCTTTTGAACACATACAGAACAGCCAGTACAGCACCCACGGAAGGCCCCAAGTCCTAAACCAAGCCCTAAGCCCAAAACCCAACAAGCCTAAACCCGAAACCCAAAGCCCAACACCCTGAGACCCTAAACCCTAAAACCCTAGGCCCAAAACAAGACCCATAAATTCCTAAGCCCTCATCCCGAATCTCTTTATCCGAGAGCAGTTGCTGAGCCTAAACCCTAAACCCTAAAATTCCCGTAAGCCCAGAAGCCTTGTAACCCCAAAACCCTAAACTACACCCCAAGCCCCTAAGCGCTACAGTAGAAGCGCAAAAGTTGGAAAGCCAATAGCCTCAGTCCTTGACAATAATTTAATGTATGGGGAATTCCAGCACAAAAACTAGATCAGCCCTATAAGCCCTATATAACCGGAAAACCCTAAGCCTTAAACCCTAAACCCTATAGATCCCTTATGGATCCCTTTAAAGGAACCCCTATAGATCCCTTTAAGGAACCCTACAATACCCAAAGCCCCCAAAGCCCCAAGGCCAAAGCCCAAAACCCAAAACCCAAAGCCCGAAACCCTAAACTACACCCTATATCCTAAACCCTACACCCCAAGCCCCAAACCCCTTAAACCCCAAAACCCTAAGCAGCCCTGAAAGCGCGAAGAATTGAAGGCTTCACCAGCGATCAGGATGCTCACGAGCTGCTAGACTTCCTGCAGCAGCTGCAGCCGGGACCGGTTAGTGCCATTTTGGAGTTGAAGTTTAGGGGCTTCTTGGGGATTAGATAGCATTAGGGTTTAGGGAGTTGAAGTTTAGGGATTTGGGGTTTTGGGGGTGAGGGTTTAAGGAGTTGAAGTTCAGGGTTTGCGTATTAGAGTGTAGGGAGTTGAAGTTCAGGGTTTGGGGATTTAGGGTTAGGGAGTTGAAGTTCACGGTTTGCGTATTAGAGTGTGAAGTTTAGGGTTTGGGGGTTTAGGGTTGAGGAGTTAGGATTTCAGGGCTTGGGGGTATGGGTTTAGGAGTTAAGTTTTGAGATTTCGGGAGTTTGGAGGTCTGGGGTTAGGGGAGGTGAGGACTTAGGGTTTAGGCTTCAGGGGTTTTTGAGGCGCCGACGCACGAGATTCCCCATATTTGCTTGGGAAACTCCGTGTAGATAGCCGAAACCAGAATCTTGCGCGAGGGTGTAATGTCGTGTTTGGGGATGTAGGTTGACCCTAAACCCTAAACCCCTGTACCCTAAACCCTAAACCCTAATCCCTAAAGCCTGAACCCTGAACCCTAAACCCCTGTACCCTAAACCCTAAACCCTAATCCCTAAAGCCTGAACCCTGAACCCNAACCCTAAACCCCTGTACCCTAAACCCTAAACCCTAATCCCTAAAGCCTGAACCCTGAACCCTAAACCCCTGTACCCTAAACCCTAAACCCTAATCCCTAAAGCCTGAACCCTGAACCCAAAACCCCTGTACCCTAAACCCTAAACCCTAATCCCTAAAGCCTGAACCCTGAACCCTAAACCCCTGTACCCTAAACGGATTTGGGATTAGGGATTTCGGACTTGGGACTTGGGATTTGGCCTGTACCCTAAACCCTAAACCCTAATCCCTAAAGCCTGAACCCTGAACCCTAAACCCCTGTACCCTAAACCCTAATCCCTAATCCCTAAAGCCTGAACCCTGAACCCTAAACCCCTATACCCTAAACCCTATAAACCCTAAGCCCTTAGGCTTGAGGGTACAGCCCAGGCCCAAGCCTCGATAGATCTCCATACCGAAACCCTAAGCCTCGAAGCCTACACCCCCAGAGATCCCCTGTAGACCCCTTTAAAGGACCCCTTTTAAGGAACCCTATTAAAAAGTATTAAGGCCCCTAATATAGAACCCTACTAGAGCCCGAAGCCTTAACCACTCGGGTGCCCTCGCAAAGGGTGGAAGTCGGTGGACGATCTGTCGACATCATGGCCCCTCGGCGTTGGGGTGTCGGGTCTGGCGTTTAAGGGTTTAGGGTTTAGGGGTGTGCCGGTGTATCTGTAGTGTGTATGGTTTGCGGTACGGGTTTCGGGTTGAGGGTAAAGGGTTTACAGCGGGCCGGGGCGTGGAGGTTGGAGTAAAGGTTGCCCAGAGAGCCCAAGACCCTTAACTGTTAAGACCTCTCTAGTTGAACCGTAAACCCTGAGCCCTACACCGTGAGGTGTCTTTCTGAATTCAGGTCTTATGGCTTCCCTACAGTTACAAGATTTCGGTCAGCTGCGGGGTGTCAAACTTATGGATGGCTCGCAAAGTCGTTGAGTTGAGTGCATCAGCTGCGTGGTCCACAAGGAACCATTGGAGGCTAAGCGATCACAGCAGCTGCTTCGCAGGTCTACATCCTTGGCTGATGGTTGTGGTGAGGGCTGGTTGTCCGAAGTGCTGAGCATGCAATCCTTAAACCCCAAACGCCAACCCTAAACCCTAAACCCCTAAACCCTAAACCCTACCCGAAACCCACAACCCAAATCCTAAACCCATGATTCTCTAAACCCCTAAACCTCAGAAAACCTATGGGAGTCCAACAAGACCCCGATAATCGAATGCACCGCTATAAGCCCTCATAAACCCCTCTACTTGAAGGGGCAGGGGACTTAGTAAGTTGGTTATAAGTAGGGTTATAATTAGGGTAACTCCATTAGGGCACTTATAGCTCTAAGTCCCCTGCCCCTTCTAGTAAGGTCCTGTAGACCCACCATCCTCATCCTGTAGAGCTATAATTAGGGTAACTCCATTAGGGCACTTATAGCTCTAAGTCCCCTGCCCCTTCCAGTAAGGTCCTGTAGACCCACCATCCTCATCCCGTAGAGCTCCGCTACTACAGGGGCTTAAATAAATACCACTACTATTTTGGGCGTTGTTATTCTAAGTATAGCATAATGGGCCCCAAAACCCTATTCTAATTGTTCAGGCCCCTCATATCGAACCCTGCTATAGATCCTAATCCCCATAGACCCCCTTAGAGGACCCCTTTAAAGGAACCACTATTCTAATAATGAAGGCCCCCATGTTATGCCAGAGGCTCACATCAGCCACGACGTGGAGCTCAGCACCCCGCATGCCGAGAAGGCCGTCAGAGCGCTGCAAGCTGCAGGCGCCGGTTTGGGTTCTTGGGTCTGGGGTTTAGAGTTTAGAGTCCAGCGTCCAGGGTTCAGAGTTCAGGGGTTTAGGGTCCAGGGTCGAGGCTTTAGGGGTTTAGGTTGCTTAAGTGGGTTGTATATAGGCTAAGCCCCCAAACCCCACAAATTATCTAAAACCTCAGCCCTAAACGGTTTATGCAGGCTGATAATGTAGGAACTTGATTAAGAAATCCTTGCCCTATGACACCAAAATAGTAGGATCCGTATAAAGAGCCGTAACAAAGATGCAAGGTTTCTTAGTCAAGTTCTTATTTTACAGTCCCGGAGACTCCAACATCCTTGAATTAAAGGAAGATACCTTAAACAATAGTAGGATCCCTTATATGATTTATAGAATAATCCTTTATTAAATACATATATAGATAAATAAATAAATACAAATAAATATAAATATAGATATATAAATATATACATATAGTATTTTGTTTATTATTCATATGAATATTCTGTTGTTTGCATCAAGGAGAGGTCTGGTCACAGGAGGGCTTGGGGCAAGCGGGGCTGTATCCCAGACCAAGGCCCCTCCCCCCCTGGTTGTTTCCTGGGCCTACGGGCTCAGGGTTTAGGGTTTAGGGTTTAGGCTTTAGTGTTTGGGGTTTGGGGTGTAGGGTTTAGGGTTTAGGGTTTGGGGTTCCAAAGTTTGGGGTGTAGGCTTTAGGGTTTGGGGTGTAGGGGTTGGATGTTAGGCTATATGAATTATGCTTTTTGGGTCTCTGTGGCCCTGTAACTTCCGCGCCCCAGGCCCAACCCCAAGCCCTCTAACGTAAGCTCTGAACTTAAACCCACACGTCCAAAACCCCAAACCTTCCTAGCTCCCCACTCCTAGCTCCCTGATAGGAACCCTACACCGAACCATAGAGCCCAAAGTATCCTAAGTGGGGTTTTGGCCCCTCGCAGGGGCAACAATCCGATCGCAGTCGCCGATCATGTGGCCCGGCCGTTTAGAGTTTCCGGGTTTAGGGCCCTAGGGTTTAGGGTTCAGGGTTTGAGGTTTAGCGTTTCGGGCCTTACGGTGCAGTGTGGGGCATGGGGCACAATTTTTGCGGCTTTAAAGTTAGAGGATGTCGTGACCAAGGCCATTATGTTCCCTAGTAGCTCGAACACTGTTGCTGTTGCATACTCGGGCATGCGATGCAATGTCATTTTCCGCTATCGACAAGCCGGTGGTGTTACAGGTCATCTGCCGTGCAGCCAAGCAAACCAAGATTATGGTGACCCTAAACCCTAAACCGTTTGGCCCCAGGGCCGCGCACTGCGCACGAGATGTAGGGGACATCTACATCACAGGCCACGTCCGGGACACGAGCGGCCATGCTCCAGGAGTTTCGGGTTTAGGGTTTTGGGTTTAGGGTTTAGGTGGAGAACACCAGGCTGCGTCAAGACCTCTCGGATGCACGGCAGTCGTTGGATTCTGCACGGCAGTCGGAGCAAACTGCAAAGGCGGAGTCGGCCGAGCTGCGCAAGCAGTTAAAGGTTCAAGAACTTCCGTCGACGCGCGAAACTTGGAAACTACCTCTGATTGAAGAGCGCTGGCGCCTACTGTAGATTCTGTGGTTGTTGTTGACGGTAGCAGGTAGCATCTTCAAGCAGCGTACCTCCTCTATTACCGTTCCACGGCTCTTCAACTACTCAGGGAGCATCCGTAAGCTCCTTTCGCAACGATGCTTTGATTTTGGCAATACACATCACCGCGGGTGATGTTGCTTTGACCGTTGGGTGTTTGAGGTTTTCGTAGAGTTTCAGTGCTTTCGCAATGGGGTTTCGTCGGGTCTAATTAGGGTATTTCTTGAATGTTTTTTTTTTGGAGGGCAGCGGGAGGTTGTGGTTTCCGTCTTTTCTGTAGGAATCTCCGTTTTGCTTGCTTCCTAAAAGGAGAACCCCTTAAGCTGGACCCAATAGAATCCTCAAAGGAACCCTCAAAGTAGCCCCTGAATGAAGGAACCCTTGAGGAGCCCTGAAAGGAAGCCTCAAAGGAACCCTCAAAGGAGCCCTTAAAGGAGCGTTAAAGCAGCCTTTAACAGAGCCCTTAAAGGAGCCTTTAAAGGAAGCCTCACAGGAACCATCAAAGGAGCCTTAAAGGAACCGGTGGACGGAGGACAAGGCGACAGTTCCAGACCTCGATCCGGCTATATAGGGCGTAAACTGCAATCAATGAGCCAGCCTAAAGGCCAAACCCTAAACCCTCAACTTCAACTTTAGGGTTTAGGGGTTTAGGGGTTTAGGGTTCAGGGTTTAGGGGTTTAAGGTTAAGGGCTTAGGGGTTTAGGACTTAGGGTTTAGGGGTTTAGGGGTTTAGGCCCTAAACCCTAAAACCGCCGACACCCCTAAAACTGTAAACCCGAAAAAACCACAGAACGTGCCACCTGCACCTGCCTCGTCCTCATGTAAGGAAGGGCATCAACGATGATGCCGACGTCTGGGCCAGGAAATGGATTCTCGGCTTGTTACACAGGTTTAGTGTTTAAACCCTGAAGCTTAATCCCGTACTTTAAAACCCTGAAGCCTAAACCCGCATTATAAATACGTCAAGCCTAACATAGGAGCCTTTATGATTAGAATAGGGTCTTGGGGCCCATTATACTATTTTTTTTTGCTTGGGAGGGCGCAAAGTCAGACTGACGTGCCCATAGCAACGAATTCGACGGTGAACAGCAGCGAGGAGCACACTCAACGTGCATAGGGCTAGCCGATTGTAGCCAAGCAGCGAGCGACTCAAAGCACGGTGCAGGACGGGGGAATCGGAGGAGTACCGGGGCGCCAGCCCGGGCGACGGCAAGGATGCCCAGCAGCGCAGCAAGGATTGCCTCAGCCCACGCAACGTGCGCCCGCAATGCCCGAAGTGGCATGGAACGCGGGCAGAGAAAGGATCCAAAAGAGAGGGGTGGTTCTGGCAGCACGACGCACAGTCCCCTGCAACGGCCGATCGCCGAAGGGAGATCCTGCAGGGAGACCCGAGAATGTGGCAGGGAGGCCAGACCCCAAGCAGAAGTCCATGCCGCATCAAGGGAACCAACCCAAAGCACCGGCAAGAGCACCGATATGTCCTTGAGAACCGGAACATCGACACGCGGCACAAAAGAAGCCGCAGGAACCTCGTCCGGTCGGCGATCGCCGAGGGCCGAGCACACATGCTCAGGAACCAAAACCAAGAGCACATCCTCTACGGCCTCAGACATAGGTCCCGGTGCCAAAGAGGCAATCCAGACCTTTAGGGTCTGCCGGAGAACTGGTAGCAGAGCCACATGCGATGCCACCGTATCATAGATCTCCTGGTCAGTAGCAACCCGAAAGGAGCTCAAGCTGGAAAGAAGGTCCGAGCAGATTTCAGCCTCAGCAGCAGGCAACTCCAACAGAGGGTCCCCGCGCACGAAGGGCGCCTGAGAATGCCCAGCTTGACTGTCAAGACCAACGCCGGTCTCAACAAAGGAGCCCGACCGACGTTGCAAGGCCAGGCGGCAACGCGGCGCTGACAAAAGATGGGTCTTAAGCTTTGAAAGACTAGCATACAGAGTATTGCAAGCCATGCACCGGCGACCCCGAGCAAGCTTGGTGGCCGCGTTCCGATATGCATGCTTACGCTGCGCATGAGCCCCCCATTTGCGGAAAGACCCGAATGCTAAACCGCAGATCAGGCAACCATGCTCAAGCCCCGCTAAAGAGGACGCCCCAGGAACAACACGTGAGGGCCAGAGCTGCCGGATAGCTGCATCAAAGGAGCTTTGCAAGCCGCTTAGGGCGACATCCCATGCCTCAGCACGCTTAATGAGGCCTTTCCAGCGTCCAGGCTGAAGCTTCATCATACTCGCCCAAGCAGGCCAGTCACTTTCCATGGGCCCAAGCACACACGTACCCTTAATGATAGCATGGAACCAGGAACCGGCTTCTCGCAAGGCCTGCCTAAACGGATTATTCCAGGCTACTAGAGCCCAGACATGATCAGGTGCGTCCCGAACAAGTTGGCCCAGGAAACGCATGCGTTCCAGGTGCAGCAGGGCTTCCGGGGAAGGGAGCCCGGCTCTGGCCAAAAGCTGACTACGGGTCTGATGCCATTCACCCGTGGAGCGAAGCCCAAGCAGCTGCCGGTAAATGCCCAGAACACCACCTGAAAAGGCAGCCCAATCCCGACGCAACAGGACTGGCCAGCTTCCAGCGCCAACCAAGAGCACAGACAGCACATGGCTGCGCAGAAGGGCTGCCCGCCTAGCTATGGGGATACGCTGACACGCGTAGAGCTTCCGCCTGCCCTCGCGGAAGGCAGCACTTGCTAAGGCAAGTCTATGCCGCACCTCTGGTCCGATCCCCCCATCATAAGAGACGAGGGACCCCAGGTGCTTGTACCTCGGGACGAGGTCTAGCCAAAGCAACCCTTTACTATCAGGCCAAACCGGGACACGGCCCTTAAGGCTAACAAACATCTCATGCCGGGCCTGACGGGACCCCTCGCCAAGGGGAGCAACAACCGCAGCGGTCTTGGTAGGTCCCAGATTGGCTCGCAGCGCATGGGGAGTTAAGACATCCATGGTGTCAGCAACAACCGCCGAGACGGCAGGCCTAAGCTGGCAAGCCCGTGGGCAGATTACTGGAGTACACAAGTCATCTGCATAGACAATGTCCGTAATGCACACTTTGGGCGCGGCTGTGAGATCCGCAGGGAAAGGAGTACGACGTCCATCCCAGGGGACCCTAGGAAACATATCCTGCATCGACAAAGCTTGCCGACGCGCCAGCACCTTACCAAATAAAACGTTGAACAAAACATCCGCGAGGGTGCCGCCCGGGCGGGTACCTCGCTGTGTCTCGATTGTCTTGTCATCCCCGTCGAGGATAAACCAAGTTTGCTGGTGCAGCTCCCGAGCCAATGCCGTAAGCTGGGCGCCAGCCTCTTGTTGTTGCAGGATAGGCTCCTGCTCGACATAGTACCGAAGCATCTGGAGATCTTCAGAGTCAAGGCCAAGGGAGGCAGCCAACTCCGGGAGAGGGCGATCAGACAGGCCAGGACCAAGAATCGTCTGCCGTATGACCGCATAGTAAGCCGAGGCAAGGTCAACAAAAAGCAGTCCCGCAGACATTCGCACGGACTTGGCGAACTCCAATAGGGACCGCGAGCAAAGATGCCCAAACACCGCACTACATCCCGCCCGCCCCCCCAACTGGAGGGGGAGAGCATGCAGGGTCCAATGTTGAACAACTAACTTGCGCAAGGAACGGTGAAATGCTTTGCTAATACACGATTGGGCCAGGATCCCTCTATGCGCGTCGCAAGTCCGCTGCAAGCCTGGTTTGCCTTTACTGATGTGGTATAGGATGCCACCCTTTAGGCCGGCTGGCTCGGCTACACGACACATGGATTTTATCAGCAAAGGCCAGAACAGCTCCGTGAGCTGCGCACTGAAAACTCTACAGAGGGCAGGCGGAACCAGGTCCGGTCCCGCCGCCTTCCGGGGAGCAGAGTGCCGGAAGGCCCTTTCCAGGTCTAGCCACGAGGGCAAACTGTGCGGAGAGACCTTCTCGGGAAGCACAACAGCAGCCTGGGACGCCTGGCAACACCGAACAAGCTTCTCCGCAGACGTCTCCACACCACCTTCCAAGGCACTAAAATGCTCATGCCATGTAGCAATAACCTCGGCTGCTGTAAGGCACAAAGAGCCATCCGGCCGTTCCAGGGCAGGGAGCGGGTCGTTGGAGGCCCTGCGGAATTTACGGGGCTTAAGGACACGCTGGACCGCCCTATGGACCTCCTGGCTGGGCGCCTGCCCAATCTCCTCAGACAGGGCTACCATGTGTGCGGCCTTATCCTGACGACAGGCCTCACGCAACCGCAATCCAAAGCGGCGCAGAAGCATGCAATCCCGCCCAAGGGTCGCACGGAGCCGCCAAAGCCAACGGCCAGCAAAGAAGCCGCTGAAAGGCTGTTGAGAGGATCTCCAGGCCAGCCATACACAGCGCAGACGGGTAAGGCGCAGAGCAGCGTTGCGTGAGCGAACGGAGCGCCGGAGTCCTGCAACTGCCCTATGGAGGGCCGCCGTGGTATCGGTGAAGAAGCTAGCCCGCATCTGTTTTTTGGCCATCGGAAACAACCCAGCCAAACCGTGATAAAGGTGATCCACAACGGCGGCAGCATGCTCACTAACATCCGTTCCCCATGCGGGCCGCGGCGCTTCGCGCAGCAAGGAGCAGATCGTCTGTGCATTGGCAGGGTCTAGAATGGCTTTAGGGTCAATCCTAGTGGCACGGGGGGCAGAACGACCACGAGCGGATAAGAGCAAATGGCCGCAGACCCGGGCAGCCAGGTGATCCACACAGGCATGACCGGACGTGATTCCTGGATCCACCCATGCCCGAAAAGAACCCGCTTGCCAAATCTGCGGGAGCCCAATAAAGTCAGAACGATCAAAGGCCCCGTTCCTTTTCTGAAGGAGGGTTCCGCCTTCTCCAACCATAACATGCGCAAAGGTCGAGGGCAACCAAAGCTCCAGCGAGAGCAGAAGGCTATGCAGGAGTTCACCTGCATCATCCTCCTCATCGCCTTGATGGTCCCCTATGGCAGCAGAAACCCGGCTCCCTACCCTACAATTAGCGTCGAGAAAGAAGAGCCAGGGGCAACCATGAGAGAAGGAATGGCATAGTCTGGTGGCGGCAAGCCACCAATCACGTCGAGTACCAGTCGAATGACTGCGGTGAGGCCCATGGCCAACAAAGACTCGACAAGGCTGGCCCGCAATAATGAGACTGGCAATCAGGACAGTAGGGGATGCGTGAAGAACGACAACTGACTCTGGGCGGCAGGGACCGTCTTTCCGCACCCATAATTCTACCCCAAAACAAGTTCTATCATCACAACCTGAGGCAAAACGGGTATAAGCCCCCACGTGCATGCAGCCCGCAGGCGTCCGGCACTCCTGCAATCCTGCGATATGCACCTCCGCCGAGATAAGGGCCGCTTGGAGGAGGGTAGGCCGGCCAACTTGGCCATGAAGACCGGCTTGGGACGCTCGGGAACCATCTAAGAGCGACAAGACATTATATGTCACAACCTGCAGGGCAACCAAGCTCTGTGCACCAGACGGGCCCACAGAGCTTGCACTAGGGAAAGCACGCAGGAAAGGCCTCATGCAAAAGGACGGGTCCTGCACGGGGATGTTCTCTTCCGCATTCCAGGTAAGCAAATGGCGATGCATCCGGGGAAGCTCCCGGGGAGAACGATAGGACAGACAAATGTGGGGCAGCCAGCCGGCAGCCGCAGCACCATCTTGCAAGAAATGCTTGACATCAAACGAGAAAGGGGCAATAGCCTGGTGCCCCATAGCACCACGCAAGGCCAAAGCGTCTGCCAGCTCGTTAGCAGGGTCGCCTGCATGACCCTGGACGTGAGCATAGGACAACCTCCCAGGGCAGATAACATCCACAGCAATATGCAGGGCGCGGGCAGCCTCACATAACGGAGAGGGGCGCATGGTAGCCTGACCTTGTACCCCCTGTAGTGCTGAAGTGTTGTCAGCACGTACAATACAATCAAACCCGTCCGGAAGCTGAAGCATCACAACAGCACACCAAAGGAGGCCAACAACCTCGGCATCGTAGGCATCCGGATCCTCGTGACCTAGGTATGCCCGATAGGGGAGCACGTCCCCACACACGCAGCCAACAAATTGACCCGGAGTACCGAGGTGGCCCTCACTGGAAAGGCTAAGAGTTAACCCCCAGCCCGCGGAGGCATCATTGACACGGAAGGACCCATCCGAAGTGAGAACAAGGGATTCACCAGGACTAGGGGATCGACCCACACATCCCTCAGCAACCCAAAAGTCAAATCGCAGTGGCTCATGAAGGTGCCTAGGCACGGCGCCAAGCGCCGAAAAGGCTACCTTCCTAAAAAGCTGGTCAGCGTTGCCAGGAAGGGGGCATTGAGCCCCATCCATGGGGAAGATCTCCGGAGACACCGGCTGCCAAGTCCCCTCCAACATCTTCTCGGGGATCAAGGCATCGAGAGAGATAGGAGCCGGAGAAGACAGAACAACGCGATCCTGGCCAACCGTGGCCTCGCAAGGGGTGGCTTGGCAGGGAAGGTGATTACTCAGAGGGCGAGCCTGGGACCTACTCCGACACGGGGTCGGGAGCGGGCGGCGCCTCGGAGGCAAAAGCTCAGCAGTGACTCCAGCATAGAGTCGTGCACCGTTGTTTCGGAGCCTAGTGCCCGGTCGAGGCACGCGATCAGGCACGACAGGGGTTGCAGCGAGGGCTCCACTAGGATGGAGTTGGTTCATGTACCTCATCAGCCACGTGTCGGACGCCTGCTCAGAAGGCTTCGGGCCACTATCTCGGCCACTGCGAGCTCCCATAACAGCAGTGCCAGGCTGGCACAATGTAGATCCTAGCAGGCAATAAAACAAGAGACGCAGGCACCCAGGGGTCTGCGGAACAGCAGCAGCAGCATTACCACAACCGGCAACTATAAAGCTAATCTGCGGAGAAGCAGGAAGCGCACAGGGTGCGGAATCCATGTGCGTGGAAGAGGGACCAGAGGGGCCACGTTCGCCAGCGGCTGTATCACGTGAGCCTGGGCGGGCACCGCGCCCATCATTGGAGCGCTCAGCTATATCCCCTTCCGGACCAGAGCTGTACGAAGAGGAAGAGGAGCTATCCGCAGCCTCACTATCCTCGCTCGGATCATCAACAAAAAGGCATGGGGGATTGCGTACAAACTCTACTATAAGAACATCCCCCTCCCGCACTCGAAGGGCTCCCAGAACATCCCTATGCCCGCCGGAGATGACGACCCTGTAATCCGGCGGACAACTGTCGCCACAGGATGCCAGGAGGGGCGCTTCACGGACCTTGCCATCCGCCGCGAGGCCCCAGGTCAGACCACATGTAATCGGGCGCATATCAAGAAGGTAGAGGACTTGTGCCACTTCCTCGGTTTCCACATCTGTCGGCTCGGGACGGGGGAGAACAACGAGGACATTATGGGCCAGAACACCATGATCATAGGAATCCTGAAGTGGAGGGCGGGCAGGCTTCAGCAAGAAGCTCGTCTCCTCATAATCAAGGTGGAAGGCCACTACCTGATGCAAGAAACGTCTCCGATCCTCTCGGACCAAGAGGCGATAGGAGGCATCATCATCCAACACATGCACCCAGAAACCGGTTAAAACAGGGAGGGCTGCAAGGGGCTCCCAACCCTGCGCGTCAGCGACACGATCTTCAAAGCTGGCGACCACTAGGATATCCTCCGGCCGCGACAGAAGGGAAATACAGTAACCATTTTCCAGCTGCGCAACCTCCCCCATCGCAAGCGGGCCCAACAGATCATGTACATAAACATCCACTCGGGAGTCAGACGGCAGGCCGGCGAGTGCCACGATCTGCTCCCTGTCCATAGCCCCTCGGACATAGCTGCAAAAGACAGCACCGTTGATCTTCGTAAGGTCAAAAACGACATAAGAGTCATTGCACCAAACCGGAAGCGCCAGCAAGATCACATAACCCCTGACAGGCTGAGGGTGCGCTGGAATAAGCCACGGAAACCTGGTACGAACTGTGCCGTCCCTTTTCCGCTGAACATTCATCAAAACGTCGGGAACGCTCATGGTTGGGCTGCTCTCAGCTACAATCAGGACTGGAGAGATCTCCGGGGTGAGGAGCAAGAAGACCGCCCACCTTCCCGCAGTGCCGGTGCTGCTGAGGGTCTGACACGTGAAGGGGAAACCGACCGGTGAGGAGAACGACTCCGGCTGCGATCACGGATGTCGAGTTCGGGAGCAGAGGAGGGTCGAGGCCCCGCACTTGACAGTGGCATGTCAACATCAGAGATCACTGCGTCATCCTCTAAGGCTTCACTGTCAGCCTCTTCCAAGGGTGTGCCAGCGAGAACAGGCTGTGCCGCAACTGGAAGGTAAGACGCATATATAACCGAGCCTGGGTCATACCTCAAAGCATCATCAACGACGGTTGCGCCTTCCAGATAGAGACGCCAGCCAGGCGGAGCAAAGGTAGAAAGCAAGTCCGCAAGCTCACCATAGGGTACTTCCCCTGTCTCGGAGTGGAGCAAGTGCCAGCCCTGGAGCAGACCACGGCAATCAACAACACCAAGGACAGGTTCTCCGTCCACTCCAGGTGTGCTCTGGTCAGAGGAGGGTGCACTAGAAATGGCATAGACTCCGCGGCAGATGCGCCCATGTTCCGCCACATCACGGAGCTGGGGGATCACTGGCTGAAGACGGAGAAGGTGCACAGAGATTTGGAAGGCACGGGCAAGCACTGAGGTGTCCGCGAAAGCCGCCCCCCCATCGAAACAAACCTCCCTATGCCCAGTCTCACCAACTCCGCACATGCTAGCAGTATCCAAACCGGTAGGGACGTCAGGAAGGGCCTCCCAAGAGTCCGACGACAGCAAAGTTTCCGCCAGGCGGAAGAAGGGTCCCGGCAAATCATGCTGGGGCGTAAAGAAGACACACAGCCCTTGAAAGAGCTCAGCCTCCTCTGTCATCTGCATCGGGACTGCACTTTCACCAATGTAGATGTCAATCGGCGCCTGTTCAGGGAGACCTGCTAGCCGAAGCAACCGGGGCCGATCAGCAACCGAGGGCGCCGACTCCACATACAGGCGATTATCGATATCAAGGAGATCCAAACAGATGAAAACCTCCTCCTCAGCCCAAGCTGGCAACGCTAGGACCAGACCATAGGACTGCGCAAGTTGGGGGGTGATGGCCACCAGCCTCGGAAACACCCTAGCCTGTACCTGCTCGCGCTCCTGACTAAGAAGCCTGAGTGCATCTGCAACCTCCAAAGGGGGAGTGAGCTCAAGCGCAACGGTCTCCGTAACAAAGCCTGGGATGAGGATACCAAACGTGAATTGCTCCGGAACAGCTTCGACCAGGAGATTCCTATGCAAGCGCAAGTCCTCTTGCAGCGCAAAGGGGTCATTAGCCGGCAGGACCGGCCAATCCCTACCTTCCTGCACAACAAAGGCACGCACTCGGTTAAGGGTTTCTCTATGCTGAGCCGACCTCGAGGGAGGTTCCTGGGAGAGCTTGCACTGCCGTGCAGGGTGAACGGCAGGAGGGTCTGACTCACTTAGACGTGCAGGGGAAGCAGAGGTATTCAACTGGTGGCCAGGAACGACAGCCAGCGAGGACGAGAAACCAGATGAACACTTGCACGTCCTAACACATCCACATGAAAGTCGACCAAGGCCCGCCAGAAGGAGCACCATCAATGATGACCTAATCCAGGAGGCCTGGAAAGGGAGCCTCTCGGGCTCACCACGACTATTGAAGCAATCAATCCAGACATCCGGCACAAGATCAAAATGGACTCCCTGGGCCCAATTTCCAGAAACATAACCATAAAGAAACCAGAGGAGCTTACGCTGCTCCGGCGGAGGCGTAACTCCCATAACATGAAAGCTGGGCCTAGCATAGGAGCAGGCCTCGATCCACTTGGCAGAGCGGCCCTTGCGGTCACACCAAGGTGTCCAATCCAGGCAGGGCTTACCTACAGAGGCGCCACCACCAAGAAATCCAAGAGGAACAACGACCGAGGGCAGGGCTCCTTCCGCAGCAAAGAAAAGGAGACGCCCAAGGGGGGAGAACCTGCCCTCCAGGCGGGAACCCCAGAGCCTGAGAAGGCAAAGATGGAAAAGGCCAAAGAGACCCAAACAAAGCGACCTACAAAAGGCCCCAGCCGCGCACAAAAGCTCGAGGAGCGGCGAAGGGCGCCAGGCAAGGCCCTGAATGCATGGAAGTCTAGGGGCGGTGATCCCTGAGCCACCGATATCACTCTTAGGCGCGCCCATGACAGACCAGCAAGGAGCAGGCAACGCGAAGGTAGAACCAATATGAGAGAAAGAGCTCCCATCGCCACAGGAAGATCCTAGGCCAAAGATCCAAGGGTCGACCAAAACCGGATCAAAACCCAGACAGGCACGGTACCCATCCCATGGACAAGCCGACCAGAGGCACCGAAAGGCCGCACCAAGCACAGAAGCGGCAGACAACCCAGAGCCACCGACATGTCTTTTAGGCGCTCGCTTCAAGGTGCTCGAAACCGTGTAAGCGCCGGGAAGGCTAAGGCCAAAGCAGGAGCCGAAGCCAGCAGAGCATACAAGAGAGAGTCCTGGGCGTCGAGGGGGGAAGAGCCCAGGTGGGCCCGAAGTCCAAAAACGAAGGGGGCCACCGGAGGCACTGGAGGGACCGCAGAAACACCGGAAGAGGAAGCCCGCAAATGCAGATCTACCGACAAACGGGTGAGACCATGCAAGACCAAGGTATGTGGCAGCCGGGCAGACATGTGTGGAGCATTGACCGGCCAGGGCATAAGCAGCCGAGCGTCGAATAAGCGCCGAACCGGCACTAATGCCGCTCAAGCTGCTGGGCCTGGACAGCCTGCAATCACACAAGTGCTCCTTATGCCACTCCCCCGTCTTGCATCTACCCAAAGAGGTCCACATCACTCCTCGGTAGCTTCCAGATCCTCGTCGTAGTCGTCGTCCACCAGGCCACCAAGCAGATTGCCCGCCTCCTCCGGGACCAAGGCAGAGGCTTGAGCCGTACCAAAAACTGCTGCAGCACCTTCGGGAATCGGGGTCGTCTGGACCCGGAAAGGATGTAAAGCTGAGGGCGCAGGGGCATTGAGCTCCTGCGCACGTCTGGCCTCCAGTTTCTTCGCAAGGGCACCTCCAGGCTGATCCTTCTGCGGAGGGGTCTTGGTAGCTTCTTTGATCCCCTCTCTGGGCGGCTCCAACTCCGTAGGAACCCGGGCCTGGCGATGGTCTCGTTGCCCTGTGTGCGGGGCTAGAGCTGCCCTCCTCTGCTCGACGCCCTCCATTTCCAGCTGCGCCGGACCAGGCGAAAGAGGCGGATAAGGATCGACCCGAGCATTGGCAAGTGAGGGGGAAAGCGAAGCATAGGTATGCTCCGAGGTCGTGGCTGAGCCAGGGTGACCGACCGAGGCAGAAGGTATCCCAGCAGGTGCCGGAGACGCAACAGGCCGGGGGCCTGGCGCCCCACCAGTGGGGGGGGGAAATGGCATGTCTCCCGCGGGAAGCGAAGGCCCGCCGTTCGGTCCCCCTTCGCTCCCCCGTGTATGCAGCCAACTGGGCCATCATCTCTGGCCGCAAGCGCCTCGTCGGTGGTCCTGCGTGGGCCTCTCGCAGAGCCTGCATCAGGTAGCCATCCTGGGGAACCATTTCTCCACCCGCCATCAGCTCCTCCAATGGGTCCGTCGTCTCCACATCCTCCGTCACCAGAGCTGCCGGCCCCTGGGTGACCAGCTGCGCAACACGCGCAGCCGCAGCTGTCCCCTGCTGCGCCGCTTCTGCAGCTTCTTGGTCCATCCGCCGCATGTCCTGCTCGTAGAGGCTCTTCTGCCGCAGATACTTCGTCCTCAGGTTGGCCACGTAGGACTCCCACTGAAGGGTCTTCTTCTTCTTGTCTTCGCCGAGCTTGCGGATCCGCGAATCCGTCTTCCGAGCCTGTGTCAGGGCCTTCTGGATCTCCTGCATCACCTTTTGTCCCGGGTTCACGGCGACCACAGCCGTCTGGCCAGCTGCTGGATGCATCCCAGTCGAAGAGGAAGCCTGCGACAGGGGCTCCTGGTCGTAGCGCTCCTGGCCCCCCTGTGCACGCTGCCGGGGAGACCAGGTACCCCGCCAGTAAGAGTACCCATGATGACCATAATCTCGGCTGTCGTAACGCCCACGTTCCTCGTAGGCGTCGTTGTCTGTCTTCTGCCATTTCTTCTGGCCCCGGGGCATGTGCCGCAAGCGCGTCCTGAGGACAGGACACGTAGCGTGGTGCTGCAGGAGCGATCGGAGCTGCCGCGCAGTCAGCTGTTGTCGTGCCTTGAGGCTGGCTCGAGCCTTGGAACGGCGAGCCCTGGCCTTCCTATGCCACGCAGGTGAACGCCGCGAGAGGGCTATGGCAAATGACGACCGCCGAAGCGGCCTGGGGCTGCAATCTTCCGGCGCTGCTGCCGGCTATTTGAGCCCTCATTATACTATAAACATAATAAGGAACCCCCAGAATAGTATAGTCAATGATTAAGGCCCCAATTTTAGCTTCAAGACTGAAGTTCCTACTGCTCAACCCCGCTTTCTGTCTTGGGAACAGCAGCTTTAGCCGGCAGAGTGGTTTTGTGATTGCTGTAGTGACGGTTCTTCGTGTTTAGGGTTTAGGCTCGAGAGTTGTAGGTGCTATTTCCGATCACTGTAGTATGTTGTTGATTGTTAAGATTTGTCATGACGCTATCTCCTTCTCTCCCTCTCTCTCTCTCTCTCTCGCTCTCTCACTCCCTCTCTGTCTCTGTCTCTCTCTCTCTCACTCTCTTTCTCTCTCTTTTCTCCCTCCCTATCTCTCTCCGTTGCTGTTATACCTCCTATGCTTCTTCCTCTGCTTGTCCTTATCACGGTTATGACTGCTGCGTCTGCTCCTCCTCCTCCTCCTGCGCGAAGAACAACGGCTACTACATTCGGATAGCGATGATAGTGGTAATCCGTGATGTCAATGGTGATGCTGACGATGATGACCCATGACACGACGGTCAATGTGAGCACGTCCGTCTCCGAACTTTGACGGGACTTCCTGACACCTTCTCCCCTCGCTCTGGAAGTTTTCGAAAAGCGGGTTAATGTGTCCAAGGTTTCAGAGACCCCGCCCTTGAAATTTTCAGCTTTACGCATACGTCTCCGGCCAAGAAGGAACGCGGCGCAGGCGAGCCTGTTTAATGTAGGGGCTTAAATGATTAGAATATCATCATTAAGGCCCTTACAGTAGACTTTGAGCCTGAACGCCAAGCGGGTTTAGGGCTTTAGAGTTCAGCGTGGACCCGTAGAGATTTGTCCACGAATGATGGACCAAATCCTGCACAACGACTATACAAACATAGAAGTTTGGCAATAGCTTCCAGGCAGTCGAGCGGCCTGAACAATTGGGAGCCCTGTCCCCTTGGGTTCTCCGGTATAATCAGCAGCCATGAAGGAAGCGGGAGGTGCAATTGGGCATCATCCCCTACTACATGCTTCTTGGCACTGGCCTTCTGGGTTTTTGCGAGAGCAGGAAATGCATAGGGTTGTTGGGTGTCGGCGTTCAGGATTTCTGGCTTTCGGGCTTAGAGTTTAGGGTATATGGCTGTTGGGCTTTTGGAGTTTCAGGTTCTCGTGTCTGGGTTTTCAACGCTGCACCGATTCTTAATGGCCCCTATAAAATTATAGTAGAACGCCAGTAAACCTCCATAGAACCCTTAGAGAACTTTAAGTCCTAAACCTTTGTAGAACCCTCGATATAAGTCGGCCTCAGCAATGTAAGCCATCTTCATGAATTAACAGGGCAGCTCCCGGGTTGTTTTGCATGGCTTGGCAAGGCAGTCTGCCATGAGCTCGACGCACTAAACTTACAGTAGAAGCCCAAAAGTTGGAAACCCAAAAGCCTCAATCCTTGAGAGTAATGTATAGGGAATCCCAGCACTATTTGGCCTTAATCCGGTTTCCAACTTTATGGCGTTTACTGTAATGGGAGGTGCAGTCGCGATTCATGTGTTCAGTTGTACGCCAGCGCTTCGTAGTTATGCTGCTACTCGAGGGCGACTACCAGGAGACACGAAGCCCTAAACCCCAGACCCTAGACCCTAAATCCTAAACCCTAAACCCTAGACCCTAGACCCTAAACCCTGGAGCCTAAACCCCAAACCCTAGACCCTAAACCCTAGACCCTAGACCCCAAACCCTAAACCCTCGACCCCAAGCCCTAGAGCCGGGCCGGCCTGTGGCTGGAGGATGTGGCTGCCACAACCCATACTGTTGATGGATGACCTTAAGGGCCCTAAACTATGGGAATTATCGCATATTCCTTATAATGGGCAATGCAGGATTTTGTCCATCAACAGTAGCACCCTAATGGCGGTTGCATGGCTTTCTATCGGTTGCTCCTAAATCTATATGCTCGGCAACCCCAACCGTTTTTAAAATCCATAGTCTAGATGCAGGCCGCAGGACAGACCCTTCTGAAAGCAAAAGTCTCCTAGACGCATAAACCAGTCAACCTTAAACTAGGAGCTCCGCAGAATCTGACACCGAAGCCCTTAGCCCTAAGCCTAAACGTATAAACTCACACCATGAGAGAGGCGCTTTCCGAGGTTCCTTGCGCGAGACACCGGGGCCCAAGAGTACTTCAGCGTACCGCTGGCCCGTGCAGCCTTGAGGAGTTTTTAATTTCACGGCCTTTATGATCAGAGTTTTGCGTTCAGAGTTTAGGGTTTTAGGGTGTAGTAGATTAGATCAAATAATAGGAACCGTGAGGAATGAACTTCGGTAACCCTTCTGGCCTCTCTACTTGAAGGGGCAGGGGACTTAGTAAGTTGGTTATTATAAGTAGGGTTATAATTAGGGTAACTCCATTTACGGCACTTATAACTCTTCTTATAACCTACTTACTAAGTCCCCTGCCCCTTCAAGTAGGGTTTAGGCGTTGGGTCGGCGGGGTTCTGGAGTTTAGGGTTCTGGGTGCGTGGTTCTTAGGTGTACTATAGGGGCCTTAATAATTGTGTCTACTACCTTTAAAGGGCTCCTTTAAGGGATCCTAGAAGTGTACTATTAAGGGTTTAATATAGGGGCCTGAAGAATTACATATACTATTCTTGGGGGTTCCTTATTTATATAGGGGCCTTAATAATTTAAGGAACCCCAGAAGCACATAAGCATAAGCATTTTACGGGGATATCCCTACCTTATTGGGCTTCTTTATAAGAGGGTTTATATGGGATATCTTCATCCTAATTTTCGCTTATGCGCTTTTTTGGGGCCCTATAATTGCGTATACTATTTGGGGTTCCTTATTACAATTATAGGGTAATGGGCCACAAAACATTATTAAAATTATTGAGGCCCCTATAGTAGGTGTAGGTTAGGATCCCACCCTCCCCACTAGCAGTTAAATAAAGGTTCCTTATATAACACACAGGCAGAAATGAGCACCAGGGTTTGAAGGCCCCAATGGATTAAATCTTAGCCACCT
>BGNK01000584.1:0-62825 GCA_003297005.1 Symbiodinium sp. clade A Y106 | reverse complement strand
TGGGCTTGGTCTGGGCTGATTTGGTTTGTGGAATGTGGGTCTCAGGTTGGGTTTCGGGCCAGGGCTTAGAGCTTAGGGCAAGCTTGTCTCAGTGTCCGGGTGTGGGGCTCAAGGTTTCGGGCTCGGAGTTCAGAGTTTCGGCCCTGGGGTTTAGGGTTTAGGGCAAGCCGGTCTCAGTCCGGAGGTGGGGCTGAAGTTTATGCTTCGGAGTTTAGGCCTGGGGTTTCCGGGTCTGTACACAAGAAGCCTAGGCCCGCAGGCTTCGCAAACTCGGGCTGTTTCGCTCTCGGTAGTTTGGGGCGGGGCGCACGGCTGCCGGGTCTTTCCAGAAGAAGCACAGGCCACAGTTTCGCAAACGCGGGCTGCGCGTCGAAGAAGCCCGGAATGGCAATCATGAGCACAAAATTGAGCACCAGAAAAAGCACAATCATGAGCATAAAATTGAGCACCAGAAAAGCACAATCATGAGCACAATCCCGAGCACCAGAAAAAGCACAATCATGAGCACAAAATTGAGCACCAGAAAAAGCACAATCATGAGCACAATCTTGAGCACCAGAAAAAGCACAATCATGAGCACAATCTCGAGCACCAGAAAAAGCACAAGGGTTGATACCCAATTTGCCGAACATCATGACTGCAAGTATGAGTTCATGAGGCGAATCATTGGTCTGGAAATTGTATTTACTTTAAGCAAGCACAATCATGAGCACAACACCGAGCACCAGAAAAAGCACAATCATGAGCACAATCTCGAGCACCAGAAAAGCACAATCATGAGCACAATATTGAGCACCAGCAAAAGCACAATCATGAGCACAATCTCGAGCACCAGAAAACGCACAATCATGAGCACAAAATTGAGCACCAGAAAAAGCACAATCATGACCACAATCTTGAGCACCAGAAAGAGCACAAGCTTTGATATAAAACTGTAATGAAAAGCACAAGAAGGAGCACCAGCGAAATTGGCCAAAAGTTCCAAAAGTTTGATTGAGGCAGTGTAAGTAATTGAAACGAGACCAAACTGGCCAGGGTCCTGGCCGGGGAGCTCCGGCAGGCAGGCAACTTCAACAAAGTCTCTCAGCAACGCCCATCAACAAAGAGCTGCAGTAACAGGTTGGGGGCGTCGTTACTGGCCAGTGCCTGGATCCTGACTGAAGCCGCCCAAGAGCGATGCATTCTGTATTCGGTACCATATCCAGCCCAATGCAAGCAATGCTATGACAGAGATCGGGCCGATGGTTTAGGGCTTAGGGTGGGTTTCGGGTTTAGGGCTGAAGGCCTAGGGTTTTCCTGAGGGTTTAAGGCNTTAAGGCTTGGGGGTTGGGGTTCGGGGTTCCGCGCGAAGTAGATGGGATGCAACCAATGTTTCATTGATTCTGCTCCCGAATTGGAGGTTGTGATCACTACCTACTCTTTTTTTTGCGGGTTTGCTGGTGCTCTTTTTTGTGCTTCTGTTTGTGGTCACTGTTAGTAGGCCGGGTGGGATCCCAAGGTGTAGGTTTTCAGGGTGGTGGGGAGTTGGGTTCGGGGGGTCCTCACAGTAGCATTTACTGAAATTCATTGTTTAAGGGTTCAGGGTTTAGGGTTTAGGGTGTGTTTTAGCGTCTTGTTTTCTGTAATTAATCTCAGATGGGTCTCAGGGTTTCGGTTTGGGGTCTGGGGTGTGGGTTCACGGTTCAGCATTAGCACTGAAAGCCGGCATCCTGCAAATTTCGTAAGAAGCAGATTCTAAGTGTGTCTCTTTCTGCCGCACGTCGGATGATATTTAGAATGATCTCGGAGCTCCATCGGGATGTTGTCTTTGAGTTTGGTTTGCGCTGATTGTCGTTGTTTTCGGGTTTAGGGCCAGGTTTGTTGTTTATGGCTCAGGGTTCTGGCCGTTTCGAGTTCCGGGTATGTGGTTGACGTTGTTCGGCACTTGGGGTTTAGGCCGTAGGGCGATCCTTGTCTTGAAAAGCTGGCCTGGGTGTGTGTGTGTGTGTGTCGATTCAGAGGTTAGGGATGTGGGGTTTCTGCAAAGCCTGGCAACATCGTCCTCAAAAAGTTTCGTGCCGCAGCCCCAAATCACATTAACAAAACCAACAACCTAAGCCCAAAGCCCTAAACCTTAAATCCTAAACCCTAAACCTTAAACCCTAAACCTCAAACCTGAAACCCTGAACCCTAAACCTGAAACCCTAAACCTTAAACCCTAAACCCTAAACCTTAAACCCGAAACCCTAAACCCTAAACCTTAAACCCAGACCCTAAACCCTAAAGCAAATCCCTGATCCCAGCACCGGAGATCAACCCCTCCCCCCCCCCCCCCCCCTGCACTGATCCCAGGCACATCAGCTCTACGCAGCTCCCTGGCTCTTTCTTGTGGGCTTCCTGGGTCGAGCCGTGGTTTGGGTTTTAGGGCTTAGGGTTTAGGGCCTAGAGGGGGCATTGGTGAGCAGGATTCATAGTCTACAGTCGTATATCATCGTACAAAATCGCATATTATCGTATGTTTTAGTATATTTTCGTATTTTATACCACATGATCAGTATGTTGCAGGATTCAGTTATGCGGGAAAATCTGAAAGTGTATCATAGCTCCTCCTAGTATATTGTAGTATGTTGTAGTATGCTCCAGGTATAGCTCCGTAAAATCTAACATTGTATTCCTCAAGACTGCTTTACCAAGTCGGCCCAGCCCCGACGAAAGGTCCTACAGTTGGTTGAAGCTTTCGACTTGTCCTGGGCTCTTGCGACGAAGTACAGTTCCGTGGAGGTTCGAAGCACTAAACCCTGAACCGCCTAAGCGACCTAAGCTGATGTAAACCCTAAACTCTAAACCCTAAGCCCTAAGCCCTAAGCGACCCAAGCTGATCTCTGAGAGCCAAGATAAGCACCGAGGATGCCATCCGCCAGTCGTCTGGCCTGGCGAGAACGGCGCGAGGTCCCTCGATGTCGTGCACACCCGGCAAGGCCTGTTCTCAATTTTTGTGTCGTTTACGCTTTTGGAGTCCATGAACCCTAAAACCTAAACCGTTTGGGGACCCCTAAACTTCGGTTTAGGACTTTAGGGCTTTAGGGCTTTAGGGTTTAGGGTTTAGGGTCTAGGGTAACCCGGCACCCCAATCAGAAGCCTCGGAGCCTTACACCCTGAAAAACCCCTAAACCCTAAAGCCTCGAAGCTGCTAAGCCTCTAACCCGAAACCGCCCATGGAAGTCAGCTACATGGTTTAGGGTTAAGTTTAGGGCTTAGGCTTTAGGGTTTGGGGCATAGGGTTTGGGGTTTAGGGTTTGGGGTTTAGGGTTTAGTGTTTAGGGTTTCCGATGGAACTGAGCTACATGTATTTTGCCTTGGCTGCATTTCTCATGCCGTGGCTCACCATCCCCAAGAGTAGGAAAGCGCTTGACTATTGTCCTTTAGGGTTTAGGGCTTAGGGTTTAGGGTTTTTGGGGGTTTAGGGTTAGGGTTTAGGGTTTAACTATGGTCCTTCATTATCTTCGTCATTTCGTCATTGCCATCCCGGCTCGAAGTTCTCCGCCGCGCCTTCCTCAGGGACGGGGGAATGCCTGCCAGACTCCTCCGATGGAGGCAACAGATCGGAGTTTCCGAAAATAGGGGGCCCTAATATAGCACCCTAAATAGTAGAGTAGGATCCTTATTAAAGGACCCCAAAATAAGGTACCCCTAATTTTCGGAAACTCCCAGAATCAGGTGAGGAGGCTACCTCAACGGGCGAGCTGTCGGAGGAGGAGGTCATGAAAAAGCCTGTGGCGATGAAGAATACTTACCTTTGGTTAGTAGGGAATGGAGGAATGGGGTATTATAACTACTATTACTACCATTCTTCCATTCCCTACTAACCAAAGGTAAGAGAAAGCTGCTGCTGCGACAAAGCGGCCACGCTCCGGATACAAGCCCAGCGGGTACACGCAAGCCTAAGGCAAAAGCAAGGCAGGTTGCTGCAAAAAGGCGGCCTGCTATGTTGCTGGCAAAGCTTCAGGGGCAAAGGATGCAATCGAGAAGGCCAAAGGTTAAACCCTAAACCCTAAAGCCCTAAACCCGTAAAGCCCCTAGATCCTGAGCCCTCAGCCTGACCCATGACAAGGCCCCCCGACCTTCTTCAAAAATCCCCATTCGCTCTCTTTCTCTCTCTCTCTCTCTCTCTTCCTTCTCCTAGTTTGAGATGCACACACACGCACACACATACACACACAGAGGTATACATACATACATTTACATAGACATATACCTATGCATATGCATACGTCTATGCATACGTATGTGTACATGTATCTTCAGATGTAGACGTATATGCATATCTATGTTTCTGTAGGTGTACACATACATGGATACATGCATGCATGCGCGCACCCACACTCATACACACATACACATACACCTACATACAGACATGTATACATACATACATACACACATACACACATACACACATACACATACACCTACATACAGACATGCATACATACATACACACAACTACGTACACACGCAGGCATACATACACATGCATGCATGCATGCATCCATGCATGCATGCATGCATATACATTTTCGTGCATGCATGTATGTACTCCCGTATGTATGTATGTATGTATGTATGCATGTATGTGTGTATGCATGTATGCATGTATGCATGTACGCATGTATGCATGTACGCATGTATGCATGTATGGCATGCATGCATGCATGCATGGATGTATGTATGTATGTATGTATGTGTGTGTATATGTAGGTACATGTGTATGTCTGTACATGCGTATGAGATGAAGTGTATGTATATGTATATATCGGCATATATTGATGAAAAATTTAGATCATAGCTTCTACATACATATATATATATATGTATATGCACGCGCACATACTTCGTTTATACATGCACACACACACACATGCGCGCGATATTAAGATGCTAATGAAGCGAAGCGAACCCAAATCATGGCACTGAGAAACAGGTTGAAATTTCCGGCATCGAGATTGTCAATGGCCAGAAGGCCTTTGTGATGCGATTTCTGCAGCTTGGATGGGCGGATGATGTTTCAGGCTTTGAACTTTGAGGTTTGGGTTGGGTTGTGGGTGTCGGATTAGGTGTCAGGTGCCAGGGTTCAGGGTTTTCGGGCTTAAGCTTTGGAAGGTAAAACTCTGCGACTTGTGTTTGATGAGTTAGTTCGATTTTGGGAGCATGGAGTTTTGGGCTTACGGTTCAGCCCGTTAATTAATGTCTATTGGACTTTGAAGAGATGGAGCGCACTTGACATCTGAAATGCAGGCCTTAGGCTTTGCTGTCCGTCGCGAAGAACGCGACCTTCGTAGAGAGTAGTTCGTCCTAGCGTATTGCAATACGGCGGAGGATCTTCAGCATGTTTAAAGAGTTCTATACCAAACCAACATCTGTTACCACCCGAACACCTTAGACAATGAACCCGAGACCTTATACAATCCTCCCAATTTCCTCAACGACCTCACTTCTAAGCTTCTACATCTATAAACCTATAAAACCTTGTAGAAACCCTGAAGCGGAGCAGATCCGAGGCAATGCCGTGATCCCTCCTGGATTGGCCGTGTCTTCTTCGCCAAGTGCCCTCCCTAAACATCCCAAAGCCCTAAATCCCAAACCCAAAACACCAAACCCTAAGCCAAGCAGAGGTACATCGAGACAGCCATTTGGTTCGATGAGACCTTTGCCAGCAGACAGAGCATGGGGCAGATGAGGGCTCTATAAGGGTGTAGGGTTCCGTTTAATAGGGCTGTAGGGTTCACTTTCATAAGGGTGTAGGGTTCCTCTTGAGAGAGGTTTATATAGGTTCCACTGACGATAATTCCGTAAACCCTAAACCCTAAACCCTACACCCTAAACCCTAAACCCTTAAGGCCTCTCTAAGGGTTTGGGGCCGACAGGGTTTAGGGTTCTGGGTTCTGGGCGTGTTGGTTAGGGTTTCAATGAGACGTGTTCGAACCGTAAGCGCAAGCTTAAAGAAGCCTCTTAGCCCTTATGATTTAGGGTTTAGGGTCTAAGTCTAAGGTTTCGGGTTTAGGGTCTGAGGTTTAGGGTTTAGGGTTTAAGTCTAAGGTTTAGGGTTTAGGGTCTGAGGTTTAAGGTTTCGGGTCTAGGGTTTTACTCTGCTGAAGCCCCGGGACCCTTTGGCCCAAAACACATCGAGGCCCCTCTTAAAGGACCTTTACATGAGTATTGTAGGGGCCTTAACAATTACAATAGGGTTTCGGGGTATATTATACTATTCAAATATGAAAGGAACCCCCAGAACCCTATTCTGATTATTAAGGCCCCTACAGTACCTTTTCATGTCGCTGCAGTACGTCCTTAAGTTCTACAGAGAGACCCACATATTCCCCTATTCACACTCTCGCCTGTAAACAACAAACCCTCAACCCAAACCCCATGTCCTACTTGTAGGTTCAGGGGTAGTTATAAGTGGGGTTAGAAGTACCTTAAGATGGGTTATACGTATAGTTTCCCTACTTATAACCCTACTTACAAGTACCCTAAACCCTAAACTCCATAGAACCCTTAAAGGAACCCTAAAGACCCCCGTAGGACCCTACTTATAAGCACCCATGAAGCTCCAAGTATACGCCCTTAGAATCCCCAAAGCCCTCCAGCTCCGAAGCCCTTTATAGATCCTAAACCCCTAAGGATCCTTACGGTTGATGGACAAAATCCTGCATGACCCTAAGGACCCTAAACTATGGGAATTATGGTATATTCCTTGTAATGGGTCATGCAGGATTTGCCCATCAGCCGTATGATCCTAAACCCTTAAGGATCCTATTGAAAGCCCTTAAGATCCTAAACCCTAAGAATCTCAAATGCTCAGATCCTAAGCCCTTAAGATTTTCAGCCCTTCATAAGATCCTAGACCCTAAACCCTCAACCCCTAAACCTAAACCCCTAAAGCCCTAAACCCTAAGCCTTACACCCAAACCCCTAAGCCCTAAACCCCAAACCCCCAAACCCCTGAACCCCAAACCCCAAACGACCTTAATGGAGAGGCTGGAGCCCCTGGGGGGCGGCTCGGTCCTGCCTTGGGACGGCAGAGGCCTGCTGAGACCTGGCACCCCCGAGGAAGTGCTGGCGACCCTCGCGTAGTGTAGGGGGCCGCTTTAAGGGCGGGGTTTAGGGTTTAGGGGTTTAGAGGTTTAGGGATTTAGGGGTTTAGGGGTTTAGGGGTTTAGGGGTTTAAGGTTTAGGGGTTTAGGGGTTTAGGGGTTTAGGGTTTAGTGTTGAAAGGGTACGATAAGGGTTCTACAATTCTTGAGGCCCTGCGTGTAGCGCTCGCAGCATTTTCTGGGGGGTCAGGGCTGAGGGGTGCAGACATGCGGATGTGTGTGTATATATATACATATATCGCGTGCACATATATATATATACACACGCATACACGGATGTATGTGTGTGTATGTATATACATACACATTTACCCCACGTACACGTACATGAACACATAGACATATATATATATATAAATATGTATACATATGTATACATATACATATGCACATAGATATACATATACATATACCTGACATATACTGACATGAACACATAGACATAGACATGTACAGTACACATACATGTATGGTAAGGTTATGACGAAATACTGACCAGAAGTGAGCCAAGATCAACACCCCAGCTTCCGCAGAGTCGAACAATCTGAGGGATAAGAAGTTCTCGAGAGCACCAGCATGACTGCTAGATAGCAAAAAAAGTTCCTCAGAAATACACATCATTTGAAAGCCGAAGGCACATTTATTGCTCAATTGAAGAGCATTGGGGGTGTGTGGATGGCCACACATCGCTGGCTTCTGCGCAGGGGGCAAAGCCCAATACTGTTTTGAGGATTGCTTATTGTACTCATAATGCAATATTTCCCAAAATCCTATTCTGATAATTAAGGCCCCTATATTAGGTCCCTCGATAATATACCCCTTCACAATTTCGTTAGGCTTCCTGATTCGAACTGAATGCGAAGAAAGGGGTAGCCTCATTCCTAATGGAAAGCCAGGGGATGACCAAGTCGTAAGAAGAAGCATCTGATCCCCAAAGCCTTATCCTTCGTCTCATGTTTAGGGTTTAGGGTTGCGAAATTGGCGTCCAAACTTTAGCCAGAGCTTCAAGCCGATTTTACAGAAAGCATCCAGTCTTCGCTATGAGTGACGAGAGATTTTCTAAGGTTGTATAAGGCTTCCAGAGGGGTTTGTAAGGTTGCTCCACGGGTTTTGTAGGGCCTTAGAATCCCTAATGCCTTAGTGGCCGAACAGAGCCTATACTGTGGAGGGATCCTACGTTGCTTAGAGGCTTGTGGGTTTTCTGGGGTATAAGCCGTACATTCTGCGGACTGGGGTTGCCAGTCTGGGTTCAATGTAGGGCCGCAAGAATTGCTCGCGTTATTCTTTCGGGTTCCCTGAAACAGATACGATACAAACCTCTCCGGAATCGCCTCAAGTCTGTCTGTTGTCGGACCCTAGTCCCTCTGAGCAACTTCGTTTACGAGTTAGGACTGAGAGTGGATCCCAAAGCCACTGAACAACTCGAGCACAAAGCCTCTGAAACCCCAAACCCTTGTAAACAGTGGTAAGACCTTGCAGCACCCCATACCCTAAGCTCACGCCCCTTCGACGCCTCCATCGAAGCCTGCGTCTCCTTTTTGTTCCCGGAAGTTGTGCTCGAATCCAGAGCGCTTCCCTGGTTCTTCGTCCCCGCGAAGCCCAAGGAATCTCAGGAACAGGGCTTAGGGGTTCAGGGTTGAGGGTTTAGGGTTTAGGCCTTGCTTAGAGCCCCAAGGACCCCTCGACCCACCTGAATCACTAAATAACTCAGTAGACAACTAAACGCAAGAACTTGCCCCGAGCAGTCGAGTTAGCACCATTTAACCTTTTTCGGGGTAGTCTAGTTCCATGGTGCTACAATATGTTCTGGAAGTCTCCAGATCATCCCGAAATCCGGATCTGTAGGAAGAAAAATGGTTTCATGACTATGATAATTTAAACGAAGTTCTTTAATAGGAGCCCAGCTTCATCATTACAACAGTTCTCCTTCTGGTTCCCCAGTATAGTTATCGGGCCAAAGAGCCAGGAATATATTCAAGAATTGGCTTTTTTCCGCCCCAGGAACGGCGGACGACGCCAGATGCAGCATGACATCTAGACACTGGAATCCTGGATTCCGCAAAGCCCGGAATCCGAAGCTTGGCGAGCCAATCTCCTGAATGCCTTGTAGCGCCCAAGAATACTCCCCCAAAATCTGCAAAGCTTGAATGGAGCCGTTTAAGGCCCTTAGTGAGCCCTAATGTCGTAAATCCATCAAAACTAACCAACGTGAGCCGTAAATCTAAATCATCTGAGCCCTGAACCTCCGCAACCTTGACCTCGACAGACTCGAAACCCCAAAACCCCAATTCACAAAGTGGCCAAACCCTAAACCCTAAACCCTATCAGCCCAAAAGGCCCCTCCAACTGCAAAGTCTTAAACAAGGGTCCCTTTAAAAGCATTTATAAGGGTTCCTTTGAAAGGATCTATAAAGGGTTCCTTTGAAAGGATCTATAGGGTTTAGGGTTTGGGGATGACTGCGAAGTCTTGCCATTTGAAGCCCAACTCGTGCATCCTGCAGCCCTCTAGCCACAAATTCGCCTTTTCTCAGGGTTGCAATAGCACCTGAGATGCGCATATAAGTACAATTTGAAGCCTTCCACAACGGCAGCCGTTGGGGACCGCAGGTAAACGCATCCCTAAACCCCAAACCCTGCTCCCAGCTTTGGCTCAAACGGCCCTCAGGGGTCAAAGTCAGTTGTTTTTGTTAGGAATTGTCTTTTTCTTTCAGGGATCATAACCTACTATGTTGTATAATGTAGGAACCTGATTAAGAAACCCTGGTCCTATACCCCCAAAATAGTAGGATTCATATAAGGAACCCAAATAAAGGCCCAAGGTTTCTTAATCAGGTTCCTACATTATGTTGTATAGGGCCTCAGGGGAGCCATAGCCTACGAGTCTAGGGTTCAAGGTTCAGGGTTGCGGGCCGCAGGTAAATTTTCGAAGCCAGAAGCCGTAGGTCGCTTGCCAGTGAAGTCAAGCTCGCTGCATTTGCACGAATCTTGTATGCCCCGGTCGAGAATTCTTGGGTTCTGAGAGTCGGGTTTTTGTAGGTCTCGGGAATGATTGTTGTTTTTGAGACAGACACGGGTTTACATGATGGATGGATGTTGCAGGGCTTTAAGTGCTTCAAGACCGTTTGGGCTTTTAGGTTCGGGCTTTGGCGTATCATAGTGTTGAATGAAGGTCGTATGCCATAGGCTCTCGCTAGTCTGGGTGCATCACGATGATGTCCCTCATAGTCAAAGCATATTGAAGTTTCTGCATGGCTTGCAAGGTAACGTTCCCGTAGATGGCCACCTAACTAACTAGCGCTGCAGATAGCTAGCAGCCAGCTACGCAAAAGCCTAAACCGTAAACCCTAAAACCCCGAACCCTCGAACACTAGAACCCAAGCCCTATGCCCTAAAAGAGAACCCTGTGTTCCGAAGCCATGAGGAGCAAAGGAGTGCAAGGACTAATCCTTGTGGTAACCCTGACAGCAACCCTCCTAGTGACATTCATTATGGTCATTCTCGTGTTCCTCACAGTAACCCTTCACATATCCCCTTTAGTTAACTCCAACAGCAGTGCAAGGACTGTTCAGAGCCCAAGCTGCCGGAACAATCTCCTCTCCTCTGCAAGCCTGGGAGCAGTTCGGGTGAGTTTAGGGCATGTGGGGTTGAGGGTTTAAGGTTTAGGACCCAGGGTCTAGATGAACATATGATTTCTGCAAGCAGCTGTACTGAATCAAACCCCAGCTCACCTGAAGCTGCCCCGTGAGCTGACCAAGAATCTGCATGGTTGAATGAAAGAAACCCTAAACCCTAAACCCTAAACCTGCAGGCACAGTTCCTGCATACATCCGCTGCTAAGGAGGGTCGGGGCCGGAAGGGCAACCCTAAACCCTAAACCCCTAAGCCCTAAAACCCTCTTAAATGGACACTTCGGGGAAACCCCTAAACCCTAAACCCCTGAACACCATAATATAGGGGCTTAAATCATTGCCAATACTATCTTGGAGGTTCCTTATGATAAGTATAGTACAACATACCCCCAAACCCTACTCAGATTTTTCAGACCCCTGCTATCGAACCCTACTATAGATCCCCTATAGACCCGTTTAAAAGACCCCTTAAAGGAACCCGATTCTCATTCAGGCCCCTATATTACCCAACAGGGAACCTTGAATCTCAAACCCGCGAACCGAAAGTGCAAGGTCAAAGCTCATGCACCCAGGGTTTCGGGCTTAGGGGTTTAGGGTTTGGCGTTCAGGGTTCAGGGTTTAGGGTTTCCTGATCCATGGAACTTTGAAGACCCCGCCCCACAGAGTCCAACACTCTTAGCCCCCAGACTCATCTGAGCTACTTGGAGGTTCAGGGGCAGTGATAAGTGGGGTTACAAGTCCCCAATATGGGTTATAGGTATAGTTACCCTACTGATAACCCTACTTATAAGTACCCATGAACCTCCAAGTGAGTTGCGATTAGGGTGCGGGTTCGATACGGGGAGTTGAAAAGGATTTTACGGTTGTTAGTAGGGTTTAGAGTTTACGCTTCAGGGCTCCAAAGGTATTAGGGGTTGTTGGGGCGATGGGCTGTAGGGTTTAGGGTGTAGAGATTAGAGTACAGGGTTTTGGGCATTAAGAGTTCTGGGACTTAGACTTAGAGATTTGGGTTTACGGTTTAGCGTTTAGCGCCATCGAGTTTATTGGTATTTGGGGTACTATGGGGGCCTCCATATTTACCAATGCTGTTCCCTGAGGTTCCTTATTCTACCTATACTACTAACTACTATCTACCCCGTAATCCCAATCTAGATATGAGTGCCTCTATACCATCAGCGACTAACATCTGAGAGTTACGTTGTACCGCCGCGAGGAGGGTTAGATTTGCATTTCCAGCATCACGACAGAGGGGGCTCAACTGAGGAACCTTGGAAGCCATGCACTGATCCTTGATATGGCTTGAGATACGTGGAGGTTCATGGGTACTTGTAAGTAGGGTTACAAGCAGGGGAACTATACTTATAACCCATATTAGGTGACTTATAACCCACTTATAACTACCCCTGAACCTCCAAGTATCCTCACTATCCTCTAGCTCAAGAAACCTTGGGCCCTTATTAGGGTTCCTTATATGAATCCTAATATATGGGGGTTAAAGGCCCAGAATTTCTTAATCAGGTTTCTACATTATACAACATAGTAGGTTCCTTATATGTGAATACTAATATATTGGGGTCGGTTCCTACATCATGGCTTGAGGTGTCCTGACTATCCTCTGCCCTCAGCCCCGCGCCCTCACCCGTCTCTGCCCTCAGCCCTGAACCGCCAACTGACCTCCGGGAGGATCCAAAAAGTAGATCCCAAATTAGGGGGTTCCTATAAAGTACCCTTTGGTAGCTAGGGTCCCAAATTAGGGGATCTACTTTTTAGATCCTTAAGGGGGTCTGGGCGTGGTTGTCGCAAACTGAGCGTTGCGCCACGAAGGTACAGGGAGAAGCAGGATTTGCAAAGTCAAGCTTCGCCCCAAACCACAGAAGATCGTTCGTCGATTCAAAAAGCAGCACCAGAGCTGATCCAAGAGGAGAGGTCTGACCTAGGGTTTAGGGTTAGGGTTTCCGAAACCCTTAAACCCTAAACCCTAAACCAGTGCTGCCTTATGGGCCTCATTACCCGTAAATGCAGTATAGTCCCAAGCCCGATTCTAGATGTCATGGCACTCGCGTTAAGACACAAGTTCCACTGTGTAAAGGAGCTTCGTTTGAGTTACCGTTTTCTTAAGCAAGCCTCATTGCTTGCTACATATTAGGGTTTAGGGTCTAAGGCATAAGGTTTAGAATCCATTATTCCTGTTGTGTTCTGGCAACTTGATCACTTGGAAGCCCCATAACAGCCCTTACGACTTACGAACGTCTTGAAACCCCTCTAGTACGGACCGCAACAATCTTCACGATACCCGAATAAATGCCTCGGGGTATATAACTTCGGGGCAACTTCAACATTGACTTCCTAAGGCAGGACCCAACATGTCCCAGGTGTGTCCTGGAGAAGGGCAGAAAATCGATGCAGCGTAATCTACAATCTCCAGCTCTAGGGGTTTAGGGGTCTAGCGCTTCAGGGATTTAGGAATTTAGGGTTTAGGAGTTTAGGGGTTTAGGGGTCAAGGTTTTATAGGGATTTAGGGTTTGGGGTTTAGGGTTTAGGGTTGGGCCACTAAACTTCACCTTGATCTCTAGGACACACTACGGTTCAGGGTTCAGGGGCTCTCCTTGAAAAGCCTACAGAGCCCGGACCTCTATAACCCTTAACTCGAAACCACAAACCATGAGGACTAAAACCCAACCTCGCACTCCCAAAACCCAACGCTAAACCTTAAGCTCGTTCCCTACAGCCCGAAGCTGAAGTATCGATCAAAAAGCCATCATCCCAAGACTTTTCCTCATCCCAAAACCTTTAGCCCGATTACACAAGCCTCCACAACATCACCCGCCACCTCATACTTCATACTTCATAGAGCCCCAGAGGACCCTAGAAAATCTTTGAACAACCAGTGCAGAAGAGCGAAAAGAACGTTAGAGACCCTTTTGAAGAACACTTACAAACACCCGCGAAACCCTACTCTTTAACACGGAAGCCCCAAACAATAGCAACACCCATAGACACAGACAGGAGACTCTCGACCCCAAACTATCCCTAAACCTTACTAAAACCCTGAGCCCTAAACCCCGAACGCCTTGCCAAAACCCCGAACGCCTTACTAAACCCTTCACCTTCAACCGTAAAACCCTAAAGCCCTAAAGCCCTAAAGCCTAAAGCCCTGAACTCTAAACCCTAAGCCCCAAAATCCCTGGGAATTGTGCAGACTCCGGTTCTGGAGCCCTCTGCGTCGCTCTCCGTCACCGGAGTTCGGGCGGGGCTGGGGGGCGGGTCTTTGCGGGACTTCAGGTTTTAGGGCTCAGGACTTTCTCTGCATGTATGTATTCATCCAGTGTACTTTCTTCTGATATTGTTTCCTTTTCTCATTTTGGTTTGTGTTTTGTTTGTCTCAGTTGCTAAGATTTTTCGTTTGTTTCCTTTTTGAAGTGATCGTTCACCTGTAGTCATGCGGACCGAAATAGTTGTCGAGTAGTTCATCAAGCCTGCGATTTTCGAGGCGCCGATAGACTTAGCAAGTTGGTTATAAGCAGGGTAACTCCATTTAGGGCACTTATAACTCTACTTATAACCTACTTACTAAGTCCCCTGCCCCTTCAAGTAGACCCTAAACCCTAAACCCCATATAGATCCCTTTGAGGAAGCCTATAGATCCCTTTAAGGAGCCCTTTAGGAACCCTTACTAAGTCCCCTAAGGCCCCTTCAAGTAAACCTCATATCCGGCACCCATGGCCCTGGACCCTGAAGCGCAAAGGGTTTAGGGGTTAGGGTTTAGGGGTTTAGGGTTTAGGGTTTAGGGGTTTAGGGGTTTAGGGGTTTAGAGTTTAGGGTTTAGGTCAGGATCTAAGTTAGAGTAGGACTATGTGGGAGTTGCCCAAAATAGGGGACCCTAGTATAGTACTCTGAATAATAGGATCCTGATTTTAAGGACCCCAAAATAAGGTACCCCTAATTTTCGGAAACTCCCATGTATCTCTTTATCGGAATGGTTCGGGTTTTCTAGAAGGTAAAGTTTACAGGGGCTCCTTTATGAGGGGTAGACTTCAAGTCATACCAAGGATCCCACCACAATTCAAGGCCCATTTCCCAAATAGGTGCGTTTGGGTATCCAGCCCCCTTGCCTGCGATTGGGATGTCTTGTAGGTTTAGGGCTAAGTTTCAGTGCACATGGCCTCAAGCCTTACATCGGACCAAATGACCCTTACGAACGGGGGCGGTAAACCCCCCCCCCCCTCTTCGAGATGCCATAAGGTATTGGGATCTTAAAGCCTTCTGGGGTTCATTTCGCCCCTAAGGTATTTGGCCGTAGGTCAGAGAACTGCCCATATCCATGCGCGATCATACGCAACAACCCTGAGCCCCAAACCCTATTAGGGTTTAGGGTTTAGGGTTTAGGGTTTATAACCCTAAACACAGAACGACGCCCCGAGCATGAAAGTCTGAAACCATACATCCTGAAAATTGAAACTCCACAGTTGCGAACCACGTGATGCGCTCCCTGCAGGCCATACAGGAAGAGGAATTCCGCAACCACCGAAGCGACAACATGCTCAATGCAGCCCGTCAGCTGATTCCCCAGGCCGCCGTGGCGAGGCGTTTGTGAGAAACGCAAGAATTTGCGAATTCACAGAGAAAACATCCGCAGACCGGGTGCATACCGGCTAGCATTGGCTCGCCGCCTGGGCATCAAATATTCCCTGCACGTACCAGGCAGTCGGAGTACTGCACGAGCTGCAGGTTCCGTGTGTGGAAGGCTTGCTGTATGTGGGAGTCTCCGAAAATAGGGGACCTTAATAAAGTAATTACCCTTAATAGAAGGATTCTTATTATAAGGACCCTGAAATAAGGTTACGCTAATTGTCGGAAACTCCCATGTGCCAGCATTCCAGAAGATGCTCGATCAGGTCGATGAGTACGGCTCGTATTGGATCTGCTTCACATCAGTCTTGGTCTCGTAGCGGGACATTTCCCCAGCTGCAGTTCCTGATGACCGGTAACACGGTGCGTCGATGCAGGAATTCCCTAAACCCTGAGCCCTATAAACCCTAAGCCCTAAACTGCATGCGTTCGTCCTGTTCCGGCAGCAAGCAATCCCTCCTGATGACTCTGTGCTGCACGCGGCAAAGATTAGGGGACACAATGGCGACTGCCACACTAGGCTCCCTTCACCCAAAGCCCAGTTTCGTGTAAGAGTTAGGAACTCGAAAAGACAGGAAACCATCAAGGCGAAGGAGCCCTTTACGGAGCCCAGAACCCTACAGTTGTCACCCCAGAAAATTCGGGTTTAGGGTTCCTGAACCCTGAACAGGCCCAATATTCCACCCGGACGGCCTTCCACGGGAACATGAGCAACGACACGGACGAGATGGAGATGATCGAGGTGCAATTTGTTTGGGGTAGTTTTCAGGGTTGTTTTGGGGTTCTATCAGGGAAATGACAGGGTGTAGTATCAGGGTACCATGACGGAATTCTAGGGGTGAAGGGCTCCAGGCTCTTTAAAATAACGACACGGGCTTCTATTAGGGTGCTATGCGGGTGCCATAACAGCTCCACAAGGCAGCGGGGACGTATTGGGGCTTCAATAACTAAAACAGGCTTTCTATAAGGGTTCGAGAAGGGTGGGTTTTTATAGGGTTTTAGTACAGGGCCTAAGTGTTTTGGGGTTTGGCGGTTGGGGTGGGGTTGAGGGTTTGAGTGTGGTTTAGGCTCCTGGGTTTGGCGTCTTTGGTTTTAGAGTTGGGAGTTTCCGAAAACAGGAGGTACCTTATTTGGGGGTCCTTATAATAAGGATCCTACTATTTAGGGTACTATATTAGGGTCCCCTATTTTCGGAAACTCCCAGTTATGATTTTTCATTTGAGGTTTTTTCATGAGTATGGAGTATGGTAAGGTAAGGTTTGGAGTCTTAGGGTTTTGGATTCTGCTGTCGAGCTCCGTGGCCAAGGCCAATAAGTCCTACGCCCCATCCTTGGGCTTCGTACTCTTTTTGTGAAGGTCCCAGAAAGGACATGCAGGACCAAACGCAACAGGGCCTAAGCCCAAACCCCATCAACCTACTGCAAGACGCTAACTCAATAACTGCCAATCGCTTCTGGTTAGTTTTAGTATAGTTATAGTATAGAAGACATCACGAAAAGAAAACCCTGGTCTAATTATAAAGCGTCTGTCTTAAATCCTCCGATACACCCTAGAAAGCTTTAAAGTTGTATCCAACTCCAACCACTCCCACAAGGAGCCTCCATTCCCTTGCGCCCGGCAGCCCAGCGTCGCTGTGTGGGTTTAGGGTTTTTCGATTTGAGGCTTCGGGGTTTAGGGTTTAATTAGGATTTCAGGTTTTGGGTAGGGTGTGATAGAAAACCCATTCAGTTCTTGAAGGGACTCTAAACCCTAAACCCTAAACAGAGCCCTTGAACCCCAGACTCTCCAGCCCCAAAGTTTCAAATCCCTGAGCGCGAACCGCAACCTACGGTTGATGGACAAAATCCTGCATTACCCATTATAAGGGATATACCATAATTCCCATAGTTTAGGGTCCTTAGGGTCATGCAGGATTTTGTCCATCAGCCGTATGTATCTCCATGAAGTCCTAAACTCAAAAAGGAGAAAGCGCAGCGCAGTCCAGGCCGCGATTGATACAAGGGCCTCGCTGTTGAGTACTACGATTCTGTAAGGTAGGGCTTTACCCCAACAAAATAGTGTACGGCCTGATTTTTGTTAGCAATAGTTCAATGGTGTTCCTTATGCTTCCTTGTTGCTAGTAACCATGGATAAGGTGCCCCAAATCCTATTAAACTTAGTAAGGCCCCCATGTTACATGGAGTTCAGGTCCTGGGCGAATTCAATGACACGGCCTGCTCCGAATCCATGGGTTGCAGCTGGGGTGCGACAGAAACAGGTCCGGCTTCCGGTGTTCTGGGGCCTAACACAGTTTCTTTTCTGTTTTGTTTGATTGCTTTTCGTTTTTTATTAAAGGTTTTGCGTTGCCTCAGGGTTTGGGGGTCTAGCTGCTAGCTGTTTACGGAGTTACAACGTAGGAGCCTCAAGAAGCAATAGGGTCCTGGCATATACGATACTATACCTATAGTAGGGAGCTCTAAGGAATTATTCAGGCTTTACATTACCCCCCCCAACTCTTGCAAAACAGTCATTCTAGACGGACGTTAGATGGAGCCGCAGGTAAGCCAGTTTCGGGTTTAGGACCGTTTAGGGTTGAGGGCACGGGGTGTGAGCCCCAGAAGCTGAACTAGTTTGGGTCTAGGGTTCAGGGTTGTGAGGTTCCGGGGGTTTAGCGTATAGGGTTCAGGGTTTAAGGTTTGGGGTTAGGGTGTAAGCTTTCGGCTTCCGGGAGATAACAGAACTTCCCTGAAACGTCAAGCACTGGTTTTAGCTCATGACCTCGGCAACGAAGGAGGTCCTTTCGAGGACCTTTATATGAGGGTCTCTTATTACCCGCAACTGCAAAACCTACCTTTGGTTAGTAGGGAATGGAAGAATGGTAGTAATAGTAGTTATAATTGTACCCCATTCCTCCATTCCCTACTAACCAAAGGTAAGAAAATGACAAAACAACTGCCTGCAACTGCCCCTAAACCCTAAACCCTAAACCCCAAAACCCTAAACCCCTAAACCCTAAACCCCTAAACCCTAAACCCTAAACCCTAAACCCCTAAACCCTAAACCCCTAAACCCTAAACCCTAAACCCTAAACCCTAAACCCTAAACCCCTAAACCCTAAACCCCTAAACCCTAAACCCTAAACCCTAAACCCTAAACCCCTAAACCCAAGCAGGAAAGCCCTGAGGCTCTAGGCTCCAAGTCCGGAACTTCAGGGCCGCCCTGTTCAATTCTTACCCAGAGACTCCCAGAGATCCCTTAGTCAAGGAACCCCTAAACCCTAAACCCTAAACCTTTAACCCTAAATATTCCTTAAATCATGTTAGGGATCCTACTATGATTTAAGGTATATTCCTTAATTAAGGGACATTGGAGTGGAGCCTCTGGGAATTCTTAAGCCCTGGATCCTAGCTTGGGACGAGGTTCGTGCGTTATGTCGGGATTTCCTCCCAGGTTGGCGGGGGGATTGATATGGTTCAGGTGTAGGGCCGGCTGCATGGGTGACACTGGATTGGTTTGCTTGTGGCTCGAACTTGGTACGTCGTACTTTTTGAAAACTCGACTAGTGGGGGGCTATCCTCGTTCTATCAACCCTAAAATCCTAAACCTTGAACCGTAAACCCTAAACCTTGAACCGTAAACCCTAAACCCTAAAAGCCTAAAAGCCCTAAACTCTTGGGCGACGCTGTTTGTGGTTTTCGGTGCCCGCAGGAAAAGCCACTGACGATAATAAGATCGACGGCTGGCAGATATATGACACCTGGGAGGAATGCTTCTTGGCTGCATTAGGGTTAAGGGTTTAAGGTTTAGGGTTTAGGGTTAACACCCTGGGAGGAATGGTTCTTGGCTTTCAAAAAACTGGGTGTCAGGGCCGAAGACGGAGGTTTGAAGAATTGTTCGGCCGTGTGTTTAGACCGGTCTCGCATAATCAGGCTATAGGTTCCTGGGTAGTACCCTTTTGCCCTTTTCATTGTAGGGTCCTCTTATTAACACAGAACAGTAGGAAAAAGGGAACCCAGTGTATTCAGGCACCTTTATTATCGGCTCATGTAGGCTTCAGCGGCCCCAAACCCAGACCCCAACAGTTCGCTGATCTGTCTTGCGTCGGCTTCGACGCCTGCAGGGTTTGAACCGGGGTATCGAAAAAAACATACAATGTTGCTTTGCCGGAGTGCTTCATGACTATAGGTTCATGCCCCTGCGATTTTATAGGGTTCGGGGGGGGGGAAGGTTGATTCTAAAGTCAGAACCAGCTTCCAGGGAAAGCTTCTCAGACCCATGTAACAACACCGAACCAGTAAGCTGCTTAACACCATTTAACTCCAAACCCATAAGCCATGAATCCCCAACCCCCCCAAGCCCGAAACCCTGAATCCTCAACCCATGAACACCCTATGACAACCTTTGTAAACACCTTTGCAGGAAAAGCCTTATGAATCATATATGAAGCCCGATAAAGAAATTCAATGCACCCTTATTGAGCCCTTACAAAGCCTAAACGTCCCTAGCCTCTACACCCACCTTAAACCCCAAACCCTGACAAGGGTACTACAAGGGTCCTATAAAGGAACCCTTGCCTTTGTGCTGAGGCCCCTATAGTAATTGGCCTTTATAGCTTTCCCCACAGCAACCCTGAACGAACCCCCTAAACCCTAAACCCTAAACCTTTAAGGAACCCGTAAGGAAGTGTTCCTTGAAGGAGCTGATGAGGGTTCCTATAAGGAACCCTTAAGGGTTCCTTTAAGGAGCCGACGAGGGTTCCTTAAAGGTGTCCTTAAGGGTACCTTTAAGGAGCCGACGAGGGTTCCTTAAAGGGTTCCTTTGAGGGCGAAAGCCGGAGAGCAGACCCGCCAACCCAGGCCAGCAGCGCTGCTGCCAGGATCAGGACGGGGGCCCTTGGAGTTTGAGTTTAAGTTTTTAGGGCCTTTACTTGGAGGTTCAAGGGTAGTTATAAGTGTGGTTATAAGTCCCCTAATATGGGTTATAAGTATAGTAACCCTACTCCCATGAACCTCCAAGTAGGGTTTAGGGTTTAGGGTATAGGAGTTTAGGGCCTTTAGGCTTTAGGGTTTAGGGTCTAGGAGTTTAGGGGGCTAGGGTTTAGGGTTTAGGGTTTAGGGATTTGAGCTTCTTTGCTTCTATGTCAAACTTTCTCTCTCCCAAGTTTCGGCCTTAAGGTGTTGAGTTTAGGGTTGTTTCGTTGTACAGCACCCAGATAGTAGCCAGTATTGTACACTTGTAGAGCCCTTCTTGTATCCTTATGCAATCCTTGCAGCACTAAATGAAAATAACGACACATTGAGCACCCGGCCAGAAGTGAGGCGGCGAGTCATCGCCCTGGGCGGTTTTACTTGAAGGGGCAGGGGACTTAGTAAGTAGGTTATAGGTAGAGTTATAAGTGCTCTAAATGGAGTTACCCTACTTATAACCTTACTTATAACCAACTTACTAAGTCCCCTGCCCCTTCAAGTAGGGGAGAAGGGTTCTTCCCAGGGTTGCATCAGCGACGAGACTAGCACGCGTGGCCATGCAGAGAGGCCCATGTGAGGTGTTTGAATGTACAGTCCTGCCCAGTCTGGGAATTTGACGGCATGACGCATCGCGTCAGAGTTGGACTGGGAAATGGAGACGTGCCATGTGATTTCATGTCAGTCGGTTTTGCATCTGCTTTTTGAAGACTGAACTCTGCAACTAAGTGGTCGGACACCCCTCAGATGTGCGACAGTTCCACCTCCGCCTGGACCTCGGCCTCGCATCTGGGCCGAGTGGGCCTAAGCTCTAAACTTGACCCCGAAGCCCTAAATCCAAGTTCTATGCCTTAAAACTTAAAGCACAATGGGCCCAAACCGGTTTGGGGTTTAGGGCTTTGGGTTTAGGGTTTTGTCTAGCAGCCTGAACCCTGACAAAGAGTAGTACCCCCTAAAGAACCTCTACATGACCCTTACAGAGCTCTTGTATATAGAAGGAAGCCTCTGAGGAGCCCTCCCTAAACCCTAAACCTCAAAACCCCTACAAGTTCTTGATTATGGTTACAGTATAATGGGCACCAAAACCCTATTCTAATTATTAAGGCCCCTATGTCAATTTTTGGCGGAATCCTTCTCCGAACCAAATCCGCTTGCTCCAGGACTGCCGCGCTGCATCTTACGACACTTTCACCAAGGCATGGATGGAAATCCCAGAGGGGTTAAGGGTTAGGGTTCAGGGTTTAGAGGTCCAGGGTTTAGGATTTAGGTTACTGTAGGGGCCTTAATAATTATAGGGTTCCCTTTAATAGGCCCTTTAAAGGGGTCTATAAGGGATCTACAGTAGGACTCTATAGTAGGGGCCTCAATAATTACCTAGACAATTTTGGGGGTTCCTTGTTATCATTATAGTATAATGGCCCCACAAACAATATTCTAATTATTAAGGACCCTATATTACATACAGGATATCATGGAGTAACTCAGCCTGTTCTGGGATAGGTTTCTGTATCGCATATTTTGAAATATTCTGCAGTAGAGTACATATACTTGCGATCGAATAACTAGCAAGAGCACCCCTTTTCATTGTCCTCCTGTAGTGCAAGTATGATATACCCCCCAAGCCTTACTCGATTTATTCAGATGGGAGTTTCCAAAAATAGGGGTACCTTATTTTGGGGTCCTTGTAATAAGGATCCTACTATTTAGGGTACTATATTAGGGTCCCCTATTTTCGGAAACTCCCAGATCCCTGCAGTAGGCGGCTAAAACCCCGACACGAAACTCTAATTCTTCGACGTAGAGCCTAAACCTTAAACCCCTCAAGCCCTACAGCAAATGTCAACTCGGAACGATCCTGCGTCCTGATTCCTAAAGCGTCTATGCTCTGTTCAGCCCTGCAAGCAAACTTCACAGGGCCTTGATACTTGATACACCCTATGCCCTTTCCTTAAGCCTTAAGCGGTTGGTTGCAAAAAGGAGCTCCAAATAGCCTTAAACCCTAAATCCTGAACCCTAAACCCTAAAGCCGGTAAGGCTTATGAAGGCTTCCTGGCCCATGCGACATTTTGGTTTGGAGTTTAAAGTTGGGCTCGGGGTGTCTTATGCCTTCAGTCTTTTTGAAGGCACCCGAAACCCGAACCTCGACACCAAACCGTGCAACAACAGCAACGAATGAACATAGCTTTATAATTCTGACATAACCCTATAATGTGCACCCAATCCTTGCCTTGTAGTAATCACTAAGGCCTTTACGTTGCTCAATCGTCGGGTCCTTGCGGGCTTTTCATTTAGAGATTCCTAAGCCTTAAAAGGACTGAGGGTTTGGGGTGTTAGGGTTGGGGAATAGACTTTGGGCTTTAAGGTTTTCGGTTTTAGAGTTTAGAGTTTAGGGGTCCAGGGTTTTTTTAGAAGGTGCGGCCAACATTGGGGTTTAGAAGCTTTGGCCAAGTTCCTGGTCTCTTGGTCCGCTGGTCACTTGGTCCTCTGGTCCCGTGGTCTCTGGTCCCTTGGTCCTCTGGTCCCTGGGTGTTAGACACCCTGTTCCGTGGTCTCTTGGAAATAGTCCCATCATGCAGGCAGTCTGTTTGCAAATTGGGGGGGCGACGTCCTCCCCAACCCCCGCGCATTTTTAAGCTGTACAAGGCCACGTCAAGTATCATCCTGTCAGCAAAAACAGAACCCATATGGCCCCTTCAGAACGTGTGACAAAGACGTCGTGTGTGCAAATGGGGGGGTCTGCGCCCCCCCGCCCAACCCCCCGTTTTTTTTGCACCATGCAGGCTTTCTTTCAAGAACATTCAGCAAGACTTGCTTCGCGCGCATAATTGTTATAGACCTGTTCAAATACCATCGTGCGGGCAGTCTATTTGCAAACGGGGGGGCTACCTTCCCCACAACCCCGGGGCTAGCAAAAACAGAAGCCATATGGACCTTCTCCACCCCGCATGCAGGCAGTCTATTTGCAAATGTGGGGGCTACGTCTCCCCCAACCCCCGCGCTTTGCAAGAAGACTTCGAGTATCGTCCTGCCAGCAAAAACAGAACCCATATGGACCGGCTCAGAACCCGTGATAAAGACTTTGTGTTTGCAAATGGGGGGGGCTGCGCCCTCCCCAACCCCCCCCCCCCGCTTTCTTTTTACGAAGTGCAGGTTGCTGTCAAGAGCATCGTACCATGAACAAGAATTGGTTCAAGCACATAGAGGTTATAGACCTTTTCAAATCCCATCATGCATGCAGTCTATTTGCAAATGGTGNCCGCTTTCTTTTTACGCCGTGTAGGCTTTCTTTCAAGAACATTGCATCATCAACAAGACTTGCTTCGCGCGCATAATTGTTATAGACCTGTTCAAATACCATCCTGCAGGCAGTCTATTTGCAAACGGGGGAGCCACGTCCCCCCCAACCCCCGTGTTTTTTTCAAGCTGTGCAAGGCCACATCAAGTATCATCCTGCCAGCCAAAACAGAACCCATATGGACCCTGAAAGCCTTTCAGAACCCATGACAAAGAGGTTGTGTTTGCAAATGGGGGGGTCTGCGCCCAACCAACCGCTTTCTGATTACGCCGTGCAGCCTTGCTTTCAGGAACATCACACCATCAGCAAGACTGGCTTCACGCGCACAACTGTTATAGAGCTTTCCAATCCCATCATGCTGGCAGTCCATTTGCGAACTGCGGGGCTACGTCCGCCCCAACCCCCGCACTTCTATAAGCTGTACAAGGCCACTGCAAGTATCATCCTGCCAGCAAAAACAGAACCCATATGGCCCCTTTCAGAACGTGTGATAAAGACGTCGTGTGTGCAAATGGGGGCGGGCTGCCCCCCCCCCCCCCAACTCCCCCGCTTTTCTTTTCACGCCGTGCAGATTTGCTTTCAAGAACATCGTACCATCAACCAGAACTGTTTCGAAAACCCATCATGCAGGCAGATGGGGGGGCTACATCCCCCCCAACTCTCGCACTTTCTAAATCTGTGCAAGATCGCTTCAAGTATCATCCTGCCAGCTAAGACAGAACCCATATGGACCCTTCGGAACCCGTGATAAAGAAGATATATGATGAACCGGAATAACCAAATGAAGGGGCGTGTTTAAGATATAAGATGAATCGGAGTCGTCAGGTGAGGGGGCCGTATTTAAGATATATGATGAACCGGAATCGCCAAGTGAAGGGAGGTGGCGTGTTTAAGATATATGGTGAACCGGAATCGCCATATGAGGGGGCGTGTTGAACATATATGATGAACCCGAGTCGCCAAGTGACGGGGGAGTGCTTAACAGATATGATGAACCGGAAATCCACACGAGGGGGCGTGTTTAAGATATAAGAGAATCGCAGTCGTCAAGTGAGATGGCCACGTTTAAGATGTATGATGAACCGGAACCGCCAAATGAGGAGGCGTGTTTAAGATGCATGATGAACCGGAATCGCCACATGAGGTGGCCGTATTTTAGACATATGATGAACCGAAATCGCCAAATGAGGGCGGGGGGCGTGTTTAAGGTATATGATGATTCGGAATCGTAGCCCCTCAATAGCTTGAAGCAAAGCAACAATTCGCAATCGAAATCCTCGAATAGTTTCGCGCAAAACGACGGCAATCTGGAATTCCCGACGAGCTTCGATGCAGAAGAAGCCCTGCAAGTGGAAATGCAGCTTGAAACAACAGAAGGGCCCAAAAGGGCTCTTCCCCAACAGCTTGCTGCCGAAGAACAATCCACAAATGGGAATTTCCCACTGGATTGCTGCCAAAAAAAACGCTATCCCAACAATTTCCCGAAAGGATGTTGCATAAGAAGGCGCTACAAATGCAACTTTCCCATGAGCTTGTTACAAAAAAGACCCCAAAGTGGGACTTCCCCAATAGCTTGATGCAAAAAAGAAACCCTGGAAATGGAACTTCCCCAATCGTTTCATAAGAGCTTGCTGCACAAGAAGACGCCCAAAAATTGGACTTCCCAACTAGCTTGCTGCAAACAAGAAACCCTGCAAATGCAGCTTCAAATCAAACTGGAACAAAGCTTGGCCGCACCTTCTGTCTAAAAAAAACGTTTGGCCGCACCTTCTAAAAGAAAAAAACCCCTCCGCCAGAGTTTAGGGTTTAAGGCTTAGAGTTAGGGTTAAGGGTTTAGACTTTAGGGTTGAGGGTAGACTGTAAACCCTGAACCCGGCCAGGTCTGCAAGAAACACATCGAGTACCAAGATCACACGCTTACGCCGCTTGCCGAGTCGCTGGAACCCAAACCCTATCTTGCACCCAAGAGAAAGGGTGCAGGCTTTGGGCCTTTGGGCGTTCTGGTTAAGAGTGTACGGATAAACAAACGTTTAGGCCAGGGTTCCGGTGTAATATTAAGCCTGGTGACCTAGTAGCTGAATAAGCAGCACACTGGAAAGGATTTTGATAGCTCCCCTTTATGCTTGTTTGACTTCTGACTTCTGCAATTATTAGGTTTACATGGGGTTCAGCGATGTTAGGTTCAGGAGTCCCCAGGCCTTAAACCCCTCAACCCGAAACCCGAAACGGGCAGCACACAGGGCACAAAAGCCGACTTTCCGAATCCCAAACCCCCGAACGGAAGGCCCTGACCCTGAACACTAGAGAGGGTTTGCAGAACTAATCCGAAATCCTGAACCCTCAGCCTGAAATATGGCCTTCCAAGGGACTCCAGCACGGGCATGTATGCCCCCATCACCTCACGTTCGCCGCCGATGGACGGATACGCGCTTTTTAAGGTCCGTGGGCGGGCTTCGGCAAGGGTTTGGGTTCAGGGCTCAGGGTTTCGGGCTTTCAGGGTTTAGGGTTCCAAGGTAGGCCCTGTTTTGAGCAGCATTATGGTCCTTAGATGGCGGGTATTTGCAGTGAAACCCAACGTGTTTCTTGCAGCTAAGCGGGCTTTTCTCCATTGATTCGATTCCTTCGGAACTTCATGGAACCCTTTATGAGACTTCAACCAACTCCCAAACCCTAGATCCAGAACCCCTTCTGTAACCCTCGTAAAGCCCAAACCTCCAGATCCTGAAGCAAGCCGCACCACCAGGGTCCCCCAGTTATTCGAGTAGATTGGCTTCGAGCTGAAAGCAACGTGAAGGTCCTGGCCCGATGGGGCAGCGGCAAGTGTCGGGCCCAGTCAAGCCATCAAGGCCGCCAGTGCCATACAGCTGCTCCGATGCGGTCTTGTTTCAGGTGGGATACGCTGTCTATGCGCAGCCAGCGGCGTTGAGCAATGCCGCCATATGATCACTGACGCGACCTGTACCATGCTGGTGCCAGAGGTGGTAGAGATAAAACGCCTGGGCCGAACCTGCCACCGCGTGCTGCTTGGAAATTTAAGCCAAGCTAGCAATCACACCCGATTCCGCATGGATGTGCTCAAGTGGCGGACGAGATGTGCTCGGTATGGAGTCATTGGACACTGGGCGAAGGTGTGCAAGAACCCGCCCGACGAGAGAGGGCGAGCAGCTGCGGCTGCTAGAACGACTGCATCCTCTACGCAGCCTTCGTCAGCTCCTTCCACTGCTTCGGTGCGCTGGGGGTTCTTTGTAGAGGCGAGCGAAGCTGGCAATGATGCGAGCCAAGGCTTCCGTATGTATGTATGTATGCATGCATGTATGTAGGTATGTAGGTACGTAGGTAGGTGCGGGTTTCCGAAAATAGGGGACCCTAATATAGCACCCTAAATAGTTGGATCCTTATTATAAGGACCCCAAAATGAGGTACCTCCCAGGTAGGTATGTATGTATGTATGCCGGTAGATATAGACATATGATGCACGTCTTGAACGGGGGCTGAAGGGCTTCAACAGCCTGGTCTCGAGTCCCACAGAAAGGATTTAGGGTTTAGGGTTTAGGGCGAGTATTTAGTGATAATGTCGCCTTCTTGCCCCTAGATAATCTTGTTATCATATGCACCCGAAACCCTGTTCTCGATTCTCGTCATTAGGGCCCGCACCCAAAACCCTAAACCCAAAAACCGCGGAAGCCAAATCCTCTGTGCAAGAATCTCCAGGGCAAGCTGGAGTGGGAAGGCCTTCAGGTTGCGGCATATCCTGGCCATCGCTCCTTGCCTCAGTTGTCGGGATTTTATCCGGCTATGAAAGCGTATTTTCGGTTTTCTGTGGCAGGATGTATAGGGCATAGGGTTTGCAGGCTTCCTCGTGGGAGTTTCTTGGGGTTTAGGGCTCACAGGTCGAGAACTAGATTTGAGGATTTATACCACCGCCGCACTTGCGTAGGTACGCTTAGATGCTCAGAGTTTAAAGCAGCTACAATTGGGGCGTGAATACAGTTATTATTCGTTAACAAGAACTTACGGCATGTCGGGTTAACTAGGAGCGGTTCGATCGGAAATCCCGAACACCTTCAGACTTGAACTATGGAATATCATCATAAGGATCCATCTAGACGAGCTTCATTGTGAGAGTTTCATAACATAAGAGACCCTGTCTGGATTCCAAATAGTAGGATCCTTGTTAAAAGGCAGCCTACAAAGTAAAAGAAAGTAAAAGGGGGCCCTAATTTATTTCAAAGACGTATAGGACCCAGAATGCCATCATGGTGAAGAGGTCGGTTTGATCGTTACATTTTGCCGATGGTTCGCTGCACTGCCTCCTGCAAGGGCTCCTTTAAGGGTTCCTTAGGGGTTCTTCTAAGGGTTCTTCAGGGGTTCTTCTCAGGGTGTGTTGCTTTCCAAAGAAGCTGGATCACTGCAAGACGGTCACATTGGATGAACGACTGGATGCAAGCTTTAACCTTTCAGGGTACTATCATCCCTATATCATCCCAAAGTTTAACCTCTAGTTTCCCTAGTGTACTGGACAACTAGGTCAGGAGCAATGTATTGCCGCGAATCATTCAGGCTCCTCTGAACCTTCAATCCCAAAAGCACTGAATTATGGAATGCACTTACAACCAAGCAAGGGATCCCTCTACAGTTTGGGGTATATTCCATTACGAAAGCGCTGTTGGGTTCTCTAGGAAAAACCTGACTCTCCAAACGCCAAACCCCAAAAACCTACGGGCCCAATGCGTCAGTCTTTATCTCATTCGCTTGAAGTGCGAAGTTGTTTCTTCTATTCCTTCAGAGTCCAGTAACCGTTAAAGAACGAAAACTGTAAAATCAAGAATGAATGACCGTTGCGCAGGGGATATCAGGGGGCCACAAAGCCCCAGCCAAGCCGTTATAGAACCGCTTTCAACCCATATAGAACGTCTGTCAAACCTCTGTCCACAAACCGTACGAAGCCGTACATATTCACCAAAGCTTAAACTCTGAAACCTAAACCCGTAACACTTAAACACAATCCTGATGATAAACCGGAGTTGACGGGTTCGTTCTGAGGCTCCGTCACTTTCTGCAAAGCGATGTGCAGTGCGGATGAGCCTCCCAGCTGCAACAGCACCAGAGCCTGCAGGGTTTAGGGTTTAGGGGTTGGGGCTTTTAGGGGTTTAGGATTTAGGGTTAAAAGGGTTTCAGGGTTGAAAGGTTTTGGGGTTTTGAGGGTTTGTCTTGGGACCAGCAGTGGCCCTGACCGGAACTTGTTGATTTCCGGCCGCAAAACTTGCTTTCAGGACAAGAACAGCGACCCTTTCGGCCTCAAACCATGCTACTAGTGCTCCTCGTCTTGTGGTCATCGTCGTCGTAGCAGTGGTAGCAGTGGGAGCAGGAGCTGGAGCAGAGCCGAGGAGAGCAGAGGAGAGGAGAGGAGAGCAGAGTAGAGTACAACTCCCAACTCCTAGCAGGGGCTTAAGCTGTGGCCGATGAAGACATAGCAACAACCCCGCACACCCGAAACCTTGAGCCCTACACTGCAAAAAGTGTGATCAGCTAACAGTCACAACTACGGAATATGACACCCAGACACGACGCTTTGGAGGTTTTAACGGTTTAGGGCTCTATAGGGTTTTAGGACCACAAGGTTCAGAGTTTCGGTTTCGGAGTTTCCAAAGGGCTAAAGGTATAGGTTTTCATTGCTTGGGGTTTAATAAAGGCTACGAAGTCAGACCCCTGAGGCCCAGAGCCATACTTCCTCGCTTCTGATTCAGGCTTTGCAACTCCTTCATCTACAACGACGCCTGGGGGTGCTTCTTGAGGTGCGCGGATAGTATATACTATAGTACATGGTATAGTATATAGTTGAGGATGTAGTAGAGTGATGTGGGGTTTGCGATTTGGGAGTTTCCGAAAACTAGGGGTACCTTATTTTGGGGTCCTTATAACAAGGATCCTACTATTTAGGGTACTATCTTAGGGTCCCCTATTTTTGGAAACCCCCCCAATTTAGGCTTTCTGGTTAAGCCCCAAGTTCTAAAGTCAACAAGAGGTTTCGCTCGTGTGTCGAGCCTAGGGGTTTTCAAGCATGCTGTGCCTCTTGGGCCTTTGATTGCAACTTAGATAGTGAACGGGGGAACTTTAAACTTTTTGGCCTTATATATTAGCTCTATCTTAGAAAGTTTGAACTTTTTGGGGCCCGGTTGTTGAAGAAGAGAGGAAAAGGTGCAAGGGTTATGAGAGGCTTCTACGAGGAATTGGTACGGGTTCTATCAGGGTTGTTTGAAGTTTTGGTTCAACATTTGGGGGTTTTTGTGTTAGGGATTTTCGAACTTGTCTCAGAGAGCTGTTCAAGGGTTTAGGGTCTAGGGTTTCGGGCAAGCGTTCATGGACCGCGTCAACCCCTGAACAACATGACTAGGCAGTGCATCAGAAGGAAGTGGAGATTTCTCAAACACAGGATTCTACGACTTCGGGTCTGTATTACCGCCCTCCTGATGTTCTGACATTCTGCAAATCACTTTTACCCTTAAACCCTAAACCCTAAGCCTTAAACCCTAAACCCAAAAACCTAAGTGCTGAATCACCAACCCAAAACAGCCTTCGGAAACTCCATGAGACTATGGGTTTCTGGAACTCCCTGAAACGGTTCAGGGTTAGGCTTCAGGGTTTAGGCTTCAGGGTTTATGGTTTAGGGTTCAGGGGCTAGGGTTCAGGGTTCAACACCAGCTGGAACCTTGTAGCCGCCAACATAAGGCATCCAACATCCACCCTTTAGGACGCACCTTACGACCCTGTGGAAACCATGTTTCAGAAATTTTAAAACCTGCTAACAAAAAGATGGTAAATCCCTATAAGCCAACCTTTTGAAACCTTAAACCTCCACGCCCCAACGTCCTCGACGTTCAGCGCTGCACTGCAGGACGCAGTGCCTTCTCCCAGAGTCTATCAAGGCAGATGCATGTTTTCAGGCTTTTTCGGTTTCAGGGTTTTCCAGAGAGCCCAGTACCCTTAATTAAGGAATATGGCTGAAATTATATAGGGCTTCATATTACGATTTAAGCTATATTCCTTAATTAAGGGGTATTGGGCTCTCTGGGTTCGGGTTCAGGGCCTTATTCCAGAGTCCCTTGACCCCAAATCCTAAATCTTAAAGGTTACTTGAAGGGGCAGGGGACTTAGTAAGTAGGTTATAAGTAGAGTTATAAGTGCACTGAATGGAGTTACCCTAATTATAACCCTACGAATAACCAACTTACTGCAGTAAGTCCCCTGCCCCTTCAAGTAGGTTCGACAAGTTTTTGGAGTCGAGTCTACGAGTAGCTTGTATCCGATGGTTTCAGTACAGACCCAAAGCCTCACATGTCTCTGTGACGATTTTCGGACATAGAACAAAACCCAACAAAGTAAGGACCAAAAATGTGACGAATGGCAAATGCACACCCCTAATCCTAAGCAGGGAACCCACCCCCCAAACCCTAGATCCCAGCATCCATTTCAATAAACCCAAAACCAACAAGGCAAGAGCCCTAAACCCTTAACCGAAACTGCAGGGTCTATAGAGCACCTACAAGTATAAGCAGCTAACTAAGGAATAGTTGCGAGTGATATCCTCTTATAATCCATCCTCTTCATTATACTGTAACGTACCACAAATCCGATCCCAACGATGAACCTTAAACCTTAAACCCTAAGCCACGAAGTTCTACCACAAACTACGACCCCCACATTCGGACACTTCGTTGGGCCCTCGATTTCAGATCGAAGAAGCCGACAGCAGCTACATGACCTACTACAAGGCCCGTAGTTGGGGTTTAGGGTTCGGGGTTTAGGATTCGGAGTTTTGGGTTGAGGGTGACCTGGTGATCGGTATAGAAGGTACGGATACGGTCAATCGTAGGGGTTTGTGGTGTACTGCTTGCGTCGGGATTAAAGCCTACCAAGAACGAACAGAGGATTCAGGATGAATATTGTGGTCCCGCTTAGGGCTCATGTTGGCAGGGGACCGACCCATCTCTTGTGCACTTGTGGCTCCAAGTGTCCAGTATTTGGGGCTGTACCAACAGGTAGGTTGCTTGCTTGGTTTCGGGGCATTTTATTTCTGGGACTGGGGGATTTAGGCCTGGCCTGTTCTATTTCCACACGTATTGGCGTCCTCTTGCTGTCTCGTTACCTCGTATTGTCTAGTTCTTTCAATGAGGGTAGTCATCGCGATCCTTAAACCCACAACCCTAAGCCGCCACCGAAACAGTACTCGCACTAGGTATTGGATTTATGATTCCATCAATGCATGAAGCCCTGGGCATCAAAACAGCCCAAAAGCCTTAAATAGTATGGTCTTTGGGCCCAAATGCCTTGTATATGAGTCCTTAGATTCCTAGAGAAGGGGCTTAAGAACTCAAGGTTGACAGTGCCGGGACTGCGGTTTGCGGCTGTGGGGTTTTCGGGCTTTCTTGTTTGCGGATTCGGCCATACTTGAAGGGGCAGGGGACTTAGTAAGCAAGTTATAAGTAGAATTATAAGTGCCCCAAATGGAGTTACCCTAATTCTAACCCTACTTATAACCAATTTACTAAGTCCCCTGCCCCTTCAAGTAGTGTCGGGACAGTGTCGCAACTTTGAGTTTCAGGTTTGCAGGGCATAGCGGGTTGAGCCCTTGCACCTGAGGGTTCTGACCTAGAAGGAGCCTTTTCATAGCCTCTGCCCTTGAAGCCCAGCCCAGCGGTTTCAGCCCAATTTATCTTGATACTCAAAACCCTAAACCCTGCTACACCCGCGTTTGCCGTTCCTCTCTGAGGCGGGCGGGGTTCGATTACTATAGGGGCCTTATTGTAGTTATAGTATAGTATACCCCAAAACCCGAGTATGCCCCAAAACCCTATTCTGGTTTCATCGGGGCACTTCCGCTCGGCCTTCGCCTCTTGCACAGTGGAAGTTCCAGATCTGTCCAAGCGGTTTCCTGAGGCCGAAGTTCAGTTGAAAGTGACCGTGATGACCGGTTCGCCGTGGAGCGCTGCACTCTACTGCGGTGGCGGCACGGAAGGCGCGCCAGCGGCGCGTCGGTGGTGGAATAACAGAGGACTCTGCCAGATCTGGGCCACCCGACCGCATGGAGCAAATCGGCCTTGCCGACAAGCTCACTCACAACAGGTTGAGCAAGTCCAACGTGAGCAATGCTCTTCTCCCATGTGGATCCTTCGGACCGCTTGTCGGCGTGACCGGCTGCGCCCACGCCGGTTACCTTGGGGTGCAGGCCCTTTCGGGCATGAACCTGCCCACAGAGGCCCTCCGCAAGACGCTACAGTGCCGCTACAGCCATTCATTGAGCTTCGCCCGATCTGCGAGGTCTCGATCTCGGAAGCCAAATCCGCCGCCGCCACAGGGTGTAGGAGTTAGGGATTTAGGGTTTAGGGTTTGGGGTTTGGGGTTTAGGGGTTTGGGGTTTAAGTCCAGGGTTTAGGGTAAAGGCGGCTAAACCCCTGAAACCCATCAGGGGTTCAGGGTTTACCTGTAACCGAAAGAACCTACTTTTTAGGGTTCCTTTTTATGGTTTCTATATATAGATCCTCATGTAGGCTATCTGGGGTTGAGGTAGGGTTTGGGGTGGAAGAGGCTTACTGTGCTATAGGACTCTTGCCAAGCTCGAGCGGGCGAAGACAAAATCGCTTGCACGGCCATTTTGGCAGCAGGCCGCCCGAGTCTAAGCCAGACCCCAAACCCAAACCCGTAGTAGTAGTAGTAGTAGTAATAGTGGTAGTAGTAGTAGCAGCACAATTAGTAGTAGTAGTAGTAGTAGTAGGAGTAGTAGTAGTAGCAGCAGCAGGAGTAGTAGTAGTGGTGGTGGTGGCGGTAGTAGTGGTGGTAGTAGGAGTAGGAGTCAAAGTATAGTAGTAGTAGGAGTAGGAGTAGAGGATTTGTGGCTTGGGGTCTGTGGGGAGTGGGGAGGTTTGAAAGTTCTGTTGAGATTTACAGGAATCCTGAGTGCTGGTTTTGTGTTCAGCGGGAGTGTCAGGTGGACTCGCCTCACCGGAAGCACCCTGGCTGCAGAAACACCTTTAGCCCAAACAAGGGTTTGGGGGTTCGTGTTTACGTTTTGGTTTTCGGGTTGAGGGTTTTAGGCTTGTTCTGGTTGCGTCTTGGTCCGGCGCTAGCTTTCCAAAGTCCCAACACCGCCGAAGCTCCGAACACGCTCGCAAATCCGATGCCCTGCTAATTCTAGTATGTTAGTTCGGGATTCCGAAGACCCGTTTGCAAAGGAACTTGAACACGCAGAATCTTGAACCCTGAACCCTATGACTCTAAACTCTGTACCTTAAACCCTAAACCTTTTTCTAAGCTCCTTTTCGTAGCCTCTTGGGAAAAAGGAGCTTAAAACACAAAAACACCCTAAACTGTACCTTACACTCTACAGGGAATGCCAGCAAGTTGGAACATGGGTTTAGGAGGATTTGTGCTAGGATCCCCTATACTCTACCTTAAAGGATATTGATGTTCCAACTTTCTGGCTTCTACTATAAACCATGTAACTTTTTCCTTAAACCTCCGAGCCTGAAACGGCATCCTTTTACAGTGCAGCCTCCGGGCAACGGGTTCTCGAGGCCTACAGCTTGAAGGTTTTCGGCGGCCTTTACAGCGGAATTGGGAGTAATGGTCCAGGGGTTAGGATTTTGCTGTTTAGGGTTTAGGGTCTCAGGTTTTTGGGTTTAGGGTACAAGCCCAGTTCCCTGAACTTACGAAATGAGTCCCAAAAGGGTTTAAGGTTCATATGCCATATAGGGTTTTATAGTATATGGGGATCCTCTTCGCCGCTTCGATGAGGTGCACTGCGCCGGGAGACCTCGACCAAGCAAGCAGGTGCAGTCGGCTTATCATAGAAGCCTAAGTAGCTACTACTAATATTCCCTAGGGTTCCTATCAGTGTACTATGAAGGAGCTCAAACCCTGTTCTAATTACTAAGACCTCTACCTTATGCCGCTGATGGTATGTCCACGCTCTCCAACATGTGCATCCCCAGCCTCGAACCACTGGGTTTCTTTATGGCGTTTCTTAAGGGATCAGTTTAGGGGTTTGGGGCTTCGGGATTGGGGTTTGGGGTGGGCTTTATTAGGTTTGGGGTGTGGGTTTAGGGTTAGCGACTCAGGATTTGGGGTTCAGGCAATCGGGTGTATACATGTATATGCACATATGTATAAGTTATACAAATATACACACACATAAACCGTGACATATAGGTATACATATAACCATTAGACAAAGATGTAGATGCATATGCATGCGCCTGCATCGGTTTTTAGTAGTTTCTTGCCTTGTGACTTTGGGAGCATCTGACAGGTGGGCATGGCAAGCTTAGTCTTATCCGGTTTCTAGCCTAGCATCACCATTGTTGTACGAAGATGATATCACATGAAAATCCATCGAAGCAACAGCCTCGGCCGACTCTTCACTTACGCCTCAACTGAAGGTCGCAACAGTTCAAAATCCTAGACTCAAAGTCTACAGATCCAAAGCCCTAAGCCCAAATGTGTCACTGTTGGTGAGTGGATGGGATGCCAGCCGGAGGGCATGGCCCGATCGGCTTGTGAGCCGACTCAGGCCATAGTGCGCACCGATACGGCAGGTCTCTCTGAAACTCCGCACACCAGGTCATGGCGCGCCAAGGACCTACACATTCCTAAGCATGACTGCTCAAGCCATCGCTTGGTCGGGCGGCACAGTCATCATGGCTGGCAGGTGCGGCTTTCGCATGGGCTTGCACCGCAGGGTGAGGGCAACAATTACCTTGGCAATGTCGCGCTCCACAGCCTGATCGAAGAGGCGTTTCAAGCGGCAGTCCTTCAGCGTCCGCTGCCGAACGAGTTTGCTGCTTCCTTCAAGGATGGGATCATATTTCAGGGTCGTCGACGCGGAATACCTTTCCCATGTTGGATAAACCACGTGATCAGAACTTACTTCCCAGGTCTTCTGAACCACACCGCCCCCAAGAACCCTCACTGGAGATATATCTATAGTCTCCATTGTAGTTCCTTTTTGGGGCTACCTTATAGGATCCTTAATATATAATTGGTTAAACCAAAAAAAGGAACTACAATGGAGACTATAGGTATCTTGATAACGCGGGCAATGCAGAGAAGCCTTCTGAGTTGGTGCCCAAGGGCTCGCAGACTAAGCTGCAGCACGAAAGGTCTCAGGTTTGAAACCCGAAATCCTAAACCCGAAGCCTTAAACCCTAAACCCCTAAACCCTAAAGCCCAAAACACCCGAAGGCCAAAACCTCAAACTTTCGATAATTATTAAGGCCCCTATCTTACAAAACCCTAAACCCTAAACCTTCAACCCTAAACCCTAAACCCTCATCACCAGGAACCGGATTCTGATGCCAGCGGACCAGTTTGGCAGCTCCACCAGCCCCTGGGGCAAATTTCTGCCTTGAAACCCCGCAGGTTCCTAGTATTACTCTTTTTGCCCTTTTTCTTTTTAGGGTTTAGGGTTTAAGGTTTAGGGTTTAGGGTTTAAGGTTTAGGGTTTAGGGTTTCAGGTTTAGGGTTTAGGGTTTGGGTTTAGGGTTTAGGGTTTAGGGGTGTAGGGTTTAGGGTTTAGGGCTTTTGGGGTTCCACCTTTAAAACCAAATAGTAGGGAAAAAGGGTACTCTTATTGCTAGGGGGCTTACTGGGGAACCTAGATTAAGCTTCCTGCAGCAGACTTTCCATAAAAACCCAGGGTTTAGGGCACAAGGTTCAGGTCTAAGACTACATGGGTGGTTGTCAAAATTATGGTCCCTTTTTGGGTCTTTATTATATTACGGCACCTATTATTTAGGGTACCCAAAAAGGCCTAATTTTGACAACCACCCACATGTTCTTGTTCTTGTTCGGCTTTAGGGTTTTACGGTTGGGCCGTTGGGACTAAGGGTGTAGGGTTACGGGGTCTGCGAAAACCCTGATGAACAGACCTCTTCTGCTTACGGGCCTCAATAACAAGGGGTCCGCATTAGGAACTACTTGGAGGTTCAGGGGTAGCATAAGTCGGGTTATAAGTACCCTACTTATAACCGTACTTATAAGTGCCCATGAACCTCCAAGTAGGGTGTCGGGTTTACGTGAGGATTTAGGCGTGTATTTGGAGTTTCCCGTTTCAGGACGTTGTTTAGGGTCAGATGCAGGGTTTAGGTTGGCGAGAGTGGCTAGAGACAGGGTACGACAGTACGACTTGCGGCCCCTAAACCTAAACCCTGTACCCCAAACCCGACGCCCCCAAACCTCTTTAAACTTTTGAGTTCGACGGGTCACAGCTCAATCAAGGCACGAGAACCCCTGTCCAACTACTTTCGAGCTCGAGCAGCACTAAGAAGATAATATAGGGGCCTTCATAATTGGAATAGGGGTTTGAGGCCCTTTATAGTATAGTTACAATCAGGAACCCCCAAAATAGTGAAGGTATTTATTCAGACCTTTATATTAGTAGAATAGAGACTGCAGCCCACGAGAAGATCGATGTCTTCATGAGAGCCTTGAGGAGCTGAGAACCTGCTGTGCTATTCTATACCATTACTTTGCTGTGCTCTACTATACTACGCTATGCTGTGCTATGCTGTGCTATACTGCTACACAGTACAATACCATAGTAGACTTGACTAGACTATACTTGACCATACTAGACTATAGTTTAGCACCGTGGTGGGAAACAGGCTTCTGAAGAGTCTCTGTCCAAACTGTAATATTAGTTTAGGTTTTAAGGTCTTAGGGTTTTAGGGTCTAAAGGTTTGAGGGTTCAGAGTTTAGAGGGTTTCGGGGTTTGAGGGTTTAGGTTTCACAGCCTTGAGATGCCTTGGGTTGATTTTCTGGGGTTCCAGTGACAGGCAGCATTGCAATGTGCTCGAACGGCCTAAGTCTCAGCATAACCACCAAGCCTTGCAAGCCTAAACCCCCCACCAAGACCCCAAACCCTCAATCCCCACCTCACTTAGTAAGGGTTCCTAAAGGGCTCCTTAAAGGGATCTATGGGGTTTAGGGTTTAGGGTCTACTTGAAGGGGCAGGGGACTTAGTAAGTTGGTTATAAGTAGGGTTTTTAATTCGGGTAACTCCATTTAGGGCACTGATAACTCTACTTATAACCTACTTACAAAGTCCCCTGCCCCTTCAAGTAATCCTTCACCACATCCCCAGAGAGAAGATGAATGTAGGGTTAGGGGTTCGGGCCTAGAGGGCCCACGGCTTTGGTGTTTCGAGGTTTCAGATTTCGGATCTGTGAATCTAGGGTTTAGGGAATCTAGGTTTAGGGTTTCGGGTGTAGGGGCCTAGGGTTTGGGGTTTATGGTCCTTAAACCCTAAACCCCAAGAAACTCTGTGGGGTTTGGGGTTAATCGCCGGGTTAGTTGTGAGCCGAGGCTCGTTTGCTCTTGCCTTTGCCGGAAACCGTCGACGCGGCTACCACCGAAACTACAACCTCCGAGACTTGGATGCCTACTGTGGCCGAAGGGTTTTCGGTGTAGAGTTCAGGGATAAGTATACTGCAACTATATTTTTATTATCACTATAAGCAAAATATAGCTACAGTATATTCGTTGTAGAAGTATAGTGTGATTCTACTAAAAACCCTAAACCCTACACCCTAAACCTTAAACCCTATTATATTTGTGTTTCAGATGTTCAGGGCCTGGGAGGGTCTGGGGGATGTCGTCGCTCCCGTTTACGATTTTGCGCAGGGGTCGCAGCACCGGCCTGAAGCCTAATACAGGGGCCTCAATAATTATAGGGTTCCTTTAAAGGGGTCCTTTAATAGGGATCTACAGGCATCTGTAGTAGGGTTCTATATTAAGCCCTTAACAATTACCTATACTATTTTGGGGGTTCCTTATTATAACTATAGTATAACATACCCCGAAACCCTGTTCCAATAATGCAGGCCTCTATCGTAAACCCTAAGCCGAAAACTCCCTGCCCGTCTATGCGCTGAATCCTATACCGTCCTATATGTGTGGGCCGTTAGTTCGATTCTTCAGGGAGGTTCTGGCAGCTTCAGCTAAAACTGGAGTTTCGGGTGTGGGGCGGCGCGGGTTCAACTGTGACAAAGTGGGGGGCTGGCCCCTGTTTAGGGTTCAGGGTTATGTAGGGTTCTTAATGGCTGAGTGGATACACTTTACATTTTTTGGATAATACCACCCACTATAAAACTAAAAGTGTACACTTTTGGGGGGCTTATGAACTCAGCAACTAAGGGTTTACTTCACACTCAGGCCTCTTCTCAGGTCTGGATTTATCTGGGAGTTTCCGAAAATAGGGATACCTTATTTTTGGGGTCCTTAAAATAAGGATCCTACTATTAAGGGTACTATATTAGGGTCCCCTGTTTTCGGAAACTCCCATCTGAGGCCAATCCCAACATCTTCAACCCAGACCTGATTCCTAAACACCTAAACACCAAAAAACTGAAACCGTAACACCCCAAAACGCCGAAGCCTAAACCTTAAGCCCCTAAGCCCTAGACCCTAAACCCTAAACCCTAAACCCTAAACCCTTAACTCTAAACCCTAAACTAAACCCTAAACCCGAAAAGAACGGCCTTCAGGCCCAAAACCCCCAAAGCTGGCCCAAAGCTTAGCCTGCAACGCCCCTTTTTGCAGTTTAGGGTTTGAGGGTTTAGGGTTTAGGGTTTAGGTCTGTCTTTTTGGGCTCGCTTAAATAAAACTGAACAAACGGAGAAGGAAACCCTGATTGTTATGACCATTATACTTCTTATGATTTCTGCTATTAGTTATAAGTATTGCTTTTATTATTCATTGTCGTTAGTTTTGTTAAACCCTAAACCCTAACCCCTAACCCTATTATGAAGGGGCCCTGAAGATATCAGAGCTATATACTGGGTTCTGGAGTGCAATACTTTAAGGCATTTTGTTGCGGGGCACGTGTTCTTTAGCGACTTTTCATGGTTTAGGGTTGAGGGGTTTAGGGTTTAGGGTTCTTTAAAGAAGCCATCTATGAGATAAACGTGTGCACTGTCTACTTGTTGCTCCGTGGGTACTTCAAAGCCCAGCTATTGATTTCCGTAGGGTTTGATGATAGAGACTCTGAGACCCTTAGGGGGGTAAGGGGGAGGGGGGTTAGGGGACTATACTTCCTTAAATAACCCTTATTAGGCCTTATTATGGGCATTAAGGCCCCCTACCCCCCCTCCCCCTACCCCCTAAGGCTCCCTATGAGTTTGAGGGGTACAGTCTACTATAGCTTGGAGGGGCTCTAAGGGACGACCAGTAGTAAGCATACAGGTTCATACAATCATAGAATAAGCTGGCAAGTCACCAGGAATCTCGCAAGCCCTTTAAGTAAGCAGTATACGTTAGTCGTACTGAGGATCCCTCGAAAGTTTGAAGTACATTCCTGGTTCAAGAGGTTTGGGGTAGCTTCTCCACGGTTTATTTGACACCCCACGGTACTTCGCAGCCATGTGCAAAGGCCTTAATAATCACAAATGCTATTTCTTAGGGCTGCTTATTGGTATTATGATATCAAACGAAATCAAACACTCGCTCCTAAGTAGTAAGGCCCCTATTTTGTACTGAACCCTATAAAGCCTGGTACTCCATGGCAGCCATTGAGAATCTACCCTAAACACTAAACTCTGAACAACAAATACCAGAAACCTACAAGGATACTTGACGCGTACCGGCTGGACCGACAACACGCCGGTAACTCCCGAGGCAGATCTTGGGGCGTTTGGGATTTGAAGTTTTGGGTTTGGGTTTGGGGTTCAAAGACATCCATAAGACTGTACAAGATACAAGACGTCAGTTTTTCTAAAGCACTCCAATACCTCAGGAGAATAGACGTCTGTCGAGCGTTGGATATCGGGTCCGGGCTTCACGTATTTCGGTCTGAACAGCTGTAACTACATTCTTGTGTAGTCCCGTTATCATAATACTGTAGTAGATCGCCAAACCCGAGTCTAATAAGTAAGGCACCTATATCGCAGCTAAACGACAGCAAAAGATGGTTGACGGTTAGGGTTTCAGGGTCCTCAGGGTTTTGCAGAATGTGGCTATCGTCAGGATGTGTATGGTCCCAGCAAGCATCAAGCAAGCAACATGCAGCGGTGTCATTGTAGGACTTTGCATAAGTAGCAACCTTGAGCACATATGGCAGAGCTTACTTGTACAACTTCAGCTTTCGCCGGTGTGAGAAAACTCGACGAGACTTCAGCCCTTGCCCCATGGTTCGGCTGTGGTTCTTCCTGTTGAGGATTTTCAGGTTTAGTGTTTTGGAGTGTTCGGGTTTAGGGTTTAGAGTTTAGGGTGTAGGGTTTAGGGTTTAGGGTTTAGGGAGGGCTTTGGAGTTTTCAGTTCGTACGCTCTTGCGCAGCGGCGAAGAGTCGAGGAGTGCAGCGAGGACTGCTTTCAAGTGGCGTAGCGTAATGTAGCAACCCGATTAAGAAACCCTGGGCCTATAACCCCAAAATAGTAGGATTCATATAAGGAACCCTCATAAAGGCCCGTAATCAGGTTCCTACAGTATCGTCGTACGGGCTCGAGGTGGGTCCGGCAGCCGGGCAGCGCAGGGCGCACCTGAAGAGCCCCGGGCGTGGGTTTGTACTTGGAGGTTCAGGGGTAGTTATAAGTGGGTTACAAGGCCCCCCAAAATGGGTTATAAGTATAGTTACCCTACTTAGAACTCTACTTATAAGTGCCCATGAACCTCCAAGTACTGATGCAATGTCGGAGAACATGGCTCGTTTGGAAGCGCTGGAGAAGAAAGCTGGCATCTTGCAGGCGACTCTGCACGCGACTCGCCAGTCTGTCTGCGAGTCGTTTCGGCGGCATGGCGCTCGTTTGGAGGATCTGGAAAAGCATCCCGAGCGACAGCCAGACGACATGAGAAGGAAGATGGACGACGCGGCACCGGAGTGGTGGGCTTGCTTTAGACTTTAGCCGTTCATTGTTGAGGGTTTGTGGCTTTTAAGTTATCGGTTCTAGGGCTTCGGGTTCAGGGTGGTAAGGTTTCCGGGTTTTTGGGGCGACAGGGGTCAGAGTTCGGTTCAGGGTCGAGCGTCTGCGTTGTTAGGATTGCAGGTTGTGGGTCTCGGACCCTTTCGTTTAAGGATCCCTGCGACCCCTCAACTACTGTCTGGTGCTTAGTAGGGAATGGGGGAATGGATTGTGGGGGCCATTATTGGGGATTATATAGGGATTGCAAAAGGGATCCATACCCCCATTCCCAACTAAGAACCAGACAGTTCAAAAAACGGATGTTGGAGGAGAGCGATGGACGCCTGTTGTCCTACATGCCACCTGTCTGCCTTTCTTGGGCTTTCGAATTTGAAACCTTTGGGGTCTTAGAACTTATAGGGTTTACCCTAAACCCTAAACCCTAAACCCCAAACCCTAAGCCCTTTTGGGGTTTTAGGTGGGCTTTTGAGACCTTCAGGGTTAGGGCGTAGGGGGGGTTATCAACTTGCGCCCCAGGCTTTGAGGGCTTTCAGAATCGGCTCTTGGTTTGTAGATTCTTGCCGTAGGACGGTTTAGGGTTTAGGGTGTAGGGTTTAGGGTTTAGGGCTTAGGGTGTAGGGTGTAGGGTTTAGGGTTTAGGGTTTAGGGTGTAGGGTTTAGGGTTTAGGGTTGAGGGCTTTGGAGTTTAGGCGGCGTGCTCTGGGTTTGGGTGTGCTAGGATTGAGTATCCATGACACTTTCCGAAACTCTACACGACAGCAGCTTGAGCGCCAAAATCCTGGCCGTAGCCTGCTCAAGCCTTTCAATACCACCGCCAGGCTTAGAATCAGTATAAAATCTTGAAGAACAAGATGCACTATTCCTTAAGTTTTCCCTGCCATAATTTGATTATGCTAGGTTTCACACCCAAACCCATAACCCAAAACCCCAAATCCTAAACCCTAAACCCGACTCTATTTGTTAAGGCCCGTCTATTCCACACTGTCCGCCTCTCGTGTAAGAGGCTGTGAATCAGAAGGAATATATAGAAGAGAACAAGATAAGCCGGGAAGATTTGAAACCCTTGAAGACGATGACCATTTCCGTTTTCAACCTTTAGGGAGTTAGGGGTGTTTCTTTTTGGTTTTCCCTATGGGGGTGTTGGTATTGTGGTTTGGGTGGAGCCTAGCGGGGGTGTGTTGATGGTTTTCTTCGGATGGGTGCTTTTAAGTTCTAGTTGTTCTTCCTTGTGGTGACTTGGGTGGGTATTGGGGTGGTTCTGGTAGGTGTGTTGAGTTGAGTTGGTCTGGGCTTGGGTCCTTGGGTGGGCTTTGGGTGGTTCTGGTATGGGCTTGGGGGGCGGGGTTGAGGGGGGGGTGCTAGATAAGAAAATGGAAATGGTCACTGCTAACTGAAACACCATCGCAAAAACGGCACCCTGAGCTCCCCACTAAAACACCCGTGCCCTTACAGCCAAAACCTAAGTAAGTTAAGAGCAATGGGCCCCGTTGAAAAATAATGTCTGAAACCTAAGTCCAGACCATTCAAGATTGCGGGTCCTAGCAGGCTCGAGCCGAGATGCTCCTCCCTGAAACCTTAAAACCCTAAGGCCTAAAGCCAGAAACCCTGAACCCAAAACCCTATACTACGTTACTAACTGGTATTGTAGTAAAGTGCACTGTGCTGTACTAGATTCCGAAACCTCTTATAAGATGAACCCCAAACCCTAAACCCTACCCTAAACCCTAAGCCCTAACCCTAAACAACCCTAAACCGTAGACCCTCAAGGGGTGGGCGTTAAACCCAAAGCCCCTCAGGGAGGAGCTCGAACGCCGGCTGGCCGCCATCGACAGCGCCTGCAACGGCAACTGCAGCAAAACCTGCGAGGTCGGGTGCGTTTTGGAGTGCTTGGGCCTTGCCAGACGGCTTAAAGGGTGAGTTGAAGACTTATCCGGGCTTTGGTGTGGTGATTTGCAGTTTCCAGGGGTTTGGTAGGTTTTTTGTTGCTAGAAGCTCTGGGTTGTAATCGGACTTTGAGGAGCTTGAACTGAACGAGTTTTGCAGGGCTTGAGAGGGTTTCGGAGGGCTTTAACATAGGGGCCTAAATAGTTGCCAATACTGTTTTGGTGTTCCTTATTATGATTATAGTGTAATAGGCCCCAAAACCCTGTTCTAATTGTGAAGGCCACTATATTAGAGTGTTTGGGAGTTTGGTTGTGCAGGGTTTGGGTTTTTTTCGGGGAGGCTCTGGGTGTGTTTATGCTTAGTTTCGATTGTAGGCATATACCAACTTTCTGTCCCTTCTATTTCCCTGACTGGACATTCGTTGGGCATTGGGTTGCAATTGCAGCATGGGTAGGGAAAGGTACCCCGAATCTCCAAGTAGATCTTTGCAGGTTTCTGTCGGGTGGTTGCAGGGGTTGAAGCTTCGCTGTCTGTCTTCGGCTAATCCCGGAGACTCCAATATCCCTTAATCAAGGAATATACCTTATATCATAATAGGATCCCTAATATGATTTAAGGTATATTCCTGAATTATGAATTATTGGAGTCTCTGGGTTTACTATTCTTCGAAGTAGTGGTTTTAGGATCAGGGGTTCGTGTACCTATCTGTGTGAAGTAGTAGGAGAAAGGGCGCCTTTTTGAAAGTTTCTGGTTGTGAGATATTTGAGCCCTGGTGAGGGCTCAGGAGACCCCAATTTAGGGTTTAGGGCTTGGGGTTTAGGGTTTAGGGAACCCTAACCCCCAAACCCTAAACCCTACTTGAAGGGGCAGGGGACTTAGTAAGTAGGTTATAAGTAAAGTTATAAGTGCCCTAAATGGAGTTGCCCTAATTATCACCTTACTTATATCCAACTTACTAAGTCCCCTGCCCCTTCAAGTGCCGAACACCTCGAAACCTGGATCAAAACCCCACCTACGCCCCAAATCCTAACCTCAAAACCATTAGGGAACCCTGAACCCCAAGCCCTCAACCCTAAACACATTGGGCACCAACCCTCGCGGGACCGGTGGAAGCCAAGAGACCTTTAGGGTTTTTTTGGGTTTTGGGGTTTGGGGTTTGGGGCCGTTTAGGGTGTAGGGTTTAGGGTTTAGGGGGTTTGGGGTTTTAGGGTTTAGGGTTTGTTTTTGGGTTTATGATTTAGGGTTTAGAAAGCCGTTAGCTCTTATCAGACAGAACCCTAGAAAACCAACCCTATAACACAGGGGCCTAAATCATTACCAATACTATTTTTGGGGATCCTTATTATAAGTGTAGTATAATGGGCCCCAAAACCCTATTCTAATTATTAAGGCCCCTGTATTAACAGCCCCAAGCACCAAACGGAGAGCCTGATGAGAGGGGGTGTTCCTGTCAGGACTCCATGCCGCCTGACAGCAGCGCTGTAGGGGGCGAGTTCTGCTTTGTTGAAAAGGTTTTATATGTAGGAGCCTTCATAATTTGAATAGGGTTTTGAGGGGTATATTATACTATAGTTATAGTAAGGAACCCACCAAAATCGTATAGGTAATTAGGTAATTATTAAGGCCCCTATGCTAAGGGTTTAAGGCTTGCAGTTGGGGAAACCTTGTTCACGGGTGCTTATGGAGACGTTCCTCCAATTTGAGGACTCTACTCCTTTGTGGGGCTCATTTGTAGGCCCATTGTAGGCCGTGCATCAGGGTCCATGCAGATATGGGAGTTTCCGAGAATTAGGGGTACCTTATTTTGGGGTCCTTATAATAAGGATGCCACTATCTACGGTACTATATTAGGGTCCCCTATTTTCGGAAACTCCCATGTCCTGCAAAAAAGATGGGGTAGCGAGCCCAAGATCTACAGTCTCGATAGTAGTTCCTGTTCTGTGCTACCTATAGGATCCTAAATACAAATCTGGTTAACCAAAACAGAACTGCAAATAGGTACCCCTTAATCCGCAACATACCGTAGCTCAAATTTCAGGATCGCTCTAGACCTTAATATGACCCTAGACCCTGAACAAGCTGTGAATCCCAAACCTAAATCTTGCCCTAAATCCTTTCCCGGAAATCTGTGCAAAATGTAAACCTCGGCATAAGCCTCCTACTCCTGCTAGGCATTGGTTGGAAGGCTAGGCCCTGCACCTACTGAACCTCAGTCCCACATAATCCGAGCCGCCGGGTTTGAGTTCCATGGCTGCTGCAACACCAAAGCCCTCAGATCAAGTGAACCACAGGTCCCTAAGCCCTACAGTTTAGGGACCCAAAAAGCACATAAGCATAAGCATTTTATAGGGATATCCCTACCATATTGGGCTTCATTATATGGGGATTTATATGGGATATCCCTATCCCTATTTTTGCTCATGTGCTTTTTGGGGCCCTAACAGTACGTAGGAGCCAGAAAGTTGAACATCATTGCCGTCATGCCCTCAAGGTAAAGCAGAGGGAATCCCAGCACTATTCATCCTGAATCTATGTTCCAACTTTCCGCGGTTCACTATAAACCCTTGCGATCAAGGGTTTAGGGTTGAGGGGTTCTGCTAGCGATGACTGGGTTCTTGGTAAGGACATTAGTTTAAGCTACCACAATAACGAAACCCTGTTATTTACTATAGATCCCTATTATGGTGACTTAAAACCCTAATCTCGGGAAGATTGTGGGGGTCAGCGCGTGGGATACCCCCAAGCCCTTACCACCCGAAGGCTTCCCAATGCTTCCTTGTTTGGATATTGGGCTTGGGGTTTGGGGTTTAGGGTTTTAGAGTTTATAGGGGTTTGGGGTTTTAAAGTTGAGTTAGGGTTTAGGGTTTAGGGTTTTAGTGTTTAGGGTTTAGGGTAACATAGGGGCTAGAATAACTACCAATACTACTTTGGGGGTTCCTTATTATAACTATAGTGTAATGGGCCCCAACACCCTATTTTAATGAAAAGGCCCCTACATTATTGGGCTAAGTCGACCACGTCATTCATAGTTCAACCAGGTTGTAATTGAGTTTTGAGCTTTCCTGTCCAGGGTCAACAAAGAAAACCCTAAACCCCACACCCTGAAACCCTAAAGCTCTAAAACCCTAAACCCTAAACCCTGCAAGCCCAGGAACGGAACCCTGGATTCGGAGAATTCCTCTCAGATGGAGCGTTTTTTGGTCTGGGGTGTGGGGGAGAGCTCAAGTTCAGGGCTCGGGGGACTTAGGGGCCTTGGCTTGGGGCTCTCTGTTGGGGTTCCTTTGTGGGTCCTTTTTTAAGGGGAGTGTAAGGGCTCTAGTAAAGGGTTTAGGGTTTGGTGCTTTGGAGGTTCAGGGGTAGTTATAAGTGGGGTTATAAGTCCACTAATATGGGTTATAAGTATAGCTACCCTACTTATAATCCTACTTAAACGTGCCCATGAACCTCCAAGTGTGTTTGGGTGAGGGTGCTAGGGTTGTTCGGGTCAAGGGTGTTGGGGATGAGGGCCTCGGGGGGTTCGTTGTGTGTCAGGGCTCACGTAGGGGTTTAAAAATCAGCGATAGTAACGATCATTCCGCAGTGTTTCAGGGCTCCGAAAACCCCACCCCAAAACCCTCCTGCAAACCATTTTGCCCCACACCTTGAACCTTAAACCTGAAACCCTGAACTCTACACCCTAAACCATAAACCTGAATCCTAAACTCTAGACCCAACCCTGAGCACTAGACCCTAAGCCCTAAGCCTTAAACTCTAAAGTCTACAGCCAGAGCCCCAAAGTCTAAGGCCCTTAAATTGCCCGATTGGGGCATCGCAGGATTCGACAGAGGACTGCATGGCAATCTGCCCCATGGCCCCAACTTAAGGGTTTTTTAGGGGTTGGAATTTGGGGTTTAGGGTTTAGGCTTTGGGGCTGAAGGTTTAGAGTTCAGGGTTTAGGGTGTAGATGTTAGGCTTTGGGGCTGAAGGTATAGAGTTTAGGGTTTAGGGCGTAGATGTTAGGGTTTGGCCTTGTGGGAGCTGATGAATCGTTCTTTTTTTATACATTTTTTGGTGTATGTTTCCCTTTGTGGGGATCTCAAAGGCGACTTGTTGCTTGCCATGAAGGGGAGTGGAGTTTTTGGGTTTAACATGTTTAGGGTTTAGGGTTTAGGGGTTCTTTCAGTGGAAAGTTTGTATGGGTTCTATGAGGGGTCATGGATGCTTTTATGTATAGGGATTCTGATAGGGCTTCAGGGTTCTACAGGTGTTCCATAATAAAGGCTCGCGTTTCCATCGTGGTTTAAGGGTTCCTGCTTGAGGATTTAGTGGGGCTCCTAAACCCCTAAACCCCTAAACCCTAAACCCTACTCTGCAGGGGAAAAAGGTGCTTAAAAAAAATCCTAAACCCTAAACCCTAAAACCTAAACCCCTAAACAAGGAACCTTGGCAAGCTTTGGTTTAGGATTTGGGCTGTTGGGTTTGAGCGTTGAGGGGACAAGGGCTGGAGAGTGCTTGTAACTACCCCTGAACCTCCAAGCATGGCAGAATCATTGGAATTTGCTGTTTAGGGCTTGGCAGTTGAAGGGGGTTCGGAGTTTGGAGTGTAGGCAGTATTGGATCAGGGCTGCAGTTTCGAGTTTAGTGTCTAGGAGCTGAGAAGATAGGTTTGATCTTGAAGGTTTGCCTGACTTGGCAGGAGTTGTGGGTACGGGTCTGATGCAATTTTAGCTTTTCGGTGTGGCATTGGGAGACTGCAATATTTCTAAACCCAAAACGCCTGAACCCTTCCAAGGAGCCCGAAAGGCCCAGTCCTACCGAGCCCCGTCAAGATACAGGCTTAGACCGGCTCCTTGTTCAGGAACTTAGTTTAAGTCGAAGTCACCAAAAGAGGCATCTCTAGCACATAAGGTGGTCTCTTTCTTATGGCAAATTAGATTGAGTTCCTTAATAAGAACCCACCAGAGCCTTCACGAAAGATACCCAAAGCTTCCAAGTTATAGTCATATCGAGACCCCGTTACCAATGTTGTTATCGAGGGCCTTTTGCCGTAACCACCGCATTTTTCAACCAAAGCCCTATTTAAATTATGTGGGTAGTTGTCAAAATTATGGTCCCTTTTGGGGTACCCTTAAAAGAATCCTGCCCATGTAGGCCTTAAAGGAACGGCAGTAGACTCTGAACTCTAAGCCCGATACTGAAATCCGAGCTGAACCTACTCCGAGGTTCGGATGCTGCTTGTTTGTCCCCGGGGAAGTTTGGAGTTGCAGATGTAGGGTTTGGAGTTGCAGATGTAGGGTTTAGGGTTCAATGTTTAAGGGTTGGGTTTAGTAGCTTTGCAAATGATGTAGAAGGCTTTTACCCAGAATCTCAACTTAAAGGATCTTTGGATTTAGTAGCTAAGGTTAAAGATAAAGTATATCCCCGAGCAGGCTTTTGTGGATCTCAATATTCAGGCCGTAAGGGATTCCAGCATACGTTAACGCATAACATAGGGGCCTACCTCATTACTGGTACGGTTTATAAGGCCCTCCTCAGCATGGTTGTATTACAATGTATCCCAAAACCTATTCCAATTACCCAGACAGCCCAATATCAGTCAATTAAGGAATATAGTATAGCATAAATTATAACATGAAGCCCGTACATATTTTAAGGTGTATTCCTTAATTAACCAAGGGGCATTTGGGCTCTCTGGGTGTTGAGGCCCCTAGATTCTTCCTTGGTTGCGGGGCTTTGGGGTTCTCGAGGTCGGTTTGCAAAACAAAGGAGTGCCGTAATCCCAGAATGTAGGGGCCTTACCTGATTTGAATGAGTTTTTCCGGGGGTTCTTTTTAAAGTTGGAATGGTGGGATATTCCGCGATAAAGCGGCCCATTATTGCGACTTTCACTCGCCCCAACATCCGATAGATCCCAATGAGAAAACACTAGTCACTATTTTCCTGTAAAGCCCTAAACCCGGGACCCGTCTAAACTCTCAAGCCGAAACCCCTAACCCCTAAACCCCTAAACCCCTAAACCCCTAAACCCTAAACCCTAAACCCCTAAACCTTACACCCTTCACCAAAGCCCTCAACCCGGGACACTTCGAAGCCCGAAGCCCCAGGCCTCCACGAGTGTACCGACCGGGAGACCGGCAGCTGAGCAGCGATGGGAGAAGTGGGTTTAGGGATCTCAAGAAGTTCACGGTTTAGGGATTGGGGTTTAGGGTTCAGGGTTTAGGGTTTAGGGATCTTAGGAAGTTCAGGGTTTAGGGTTTAGGGCCCCTGTGAGGGGTGCGGCGAACTTCAAAATTGATGCTGCCCGCGGGTGGACATACGTGCCTAAACTCGGGCTACCACCCCGAGTCCACGTATCTGCACGGCACGACCCCACGGAACCTATGGTCCATCCTGGCGCATGGCGCACTGTTCGGCGAAGAGTATGTGGTCGATAATGCCAATACTCGCAGGCGTGGGGCCTGCAAACCCGCATCCGTTGGCTCCTCGAAATCGTGGTTCAAGCCGTTTGCTCTGATGTATTCATTGGACTAAGGCCTCCGATGGCACCGCCAGGCGTGGGGCCTGCAAACCCGCATCCGTTGGCGGCCATGTGTCTGGGTGACAGGCAATGCGCCAGAAGCCGCTAGGAGCTACACGTCCGGCGGCCACCTCGGAGACGGGTATGGGTACCAGATCATGGTGTGCGTGTCCAGTGAATTGGTCGATCTGTCCTTTGAAGGTTTACTTGAAGGGGCAGGGGACTGAGTAAGTTGGTTATAAGTAAGGTTATCATTAGGGTAACTCCATTTAGGGCACTTATAACTCTACTTATAACCTACTTACTAAGTCCCCTGCCCCTTCAAGTAGACCCTAAACCCTAAACCCCATAGATCCCTTTGAGGAAGCCTATAGATCCCTTTAAGGANCTACTTACTAAGTCCCCTGCCCCTTCAAGTAGACCCTAAACCCTAAACCCCATAGATCCCTTTGAGGAAGCCTATAGATCCCTTTAAGGAGCCCTTTAGGAACCCTTACTAAGTCCCCTACCCCTTCAAGTAGGGGGTTTAGAGTTTTAGGGTGGGGTTAGGGATCTCGGGAAGTTTAGGGTTTCTAGAAGGTTTTAGGAGTTCAAGGAAGTCAAGGGTTGAGGGTGGAGGGATTTTGGGAACGTAAGGGTTGCTAGAAGGGTTGCTAGAACCTAGTAGCTGAGTGGATACACTTTACACTTTTTTGGATAATATTACCCACTTACAGCTAAAAGTCTACACTTTTTGGGGCTTATGAACTCAGCAACTAAGAGAAGGGTTTAGGGTTCAGGGATCTTAGGAACTTAGTGGTGAGGAATTTTAGGAGCAAGTGGGCTTTGAGGTTTGGTGTGCTCGGGCCATGAGGGTTGCTGTTAGATTTCGGTTCGGATTTTGGAAACTTCAGGGTTTCTGGGTTGCTTTAGGGATCTTACTTGGAGGTTCAGGGGTAGTTATAAGTGGGGTTATAAGTCCCCTAATATGGGTTATAAGTATAGTTACCCTACTTATAACCCCACGGCTGCAAGCCGGCGATGACCCCGAAAGAAGGTAAAGATCTCCAGAGAATCTGGAGGCCCCTTTATTGGCCCCTCTTGCCGGTTCCATGCTTATTGTGAACCCCAGCCCCTAAATCCCTAAACCCCTAAACCCTAAACCCCAAACCCCAAAACCCCTAAACCCTACACCCTTAACCCCAAAACCCCTAAACCCTAAACCCCCAAACCCTAAACCCTAGTTATTGAAGTTTTGTCGACGGTTGCAACGGGGCCCAGTCGTTTAGAGAGGTTTTCAAAGACATAGTCGGTATCTGTTCAGAAGATGATTTCTGACTTTAAAGATTTCTGAAATAATGAGCGTAGTATATCGAACCCAGAAATGCTGGAACATGGGACGAGGATGACTAGTGCTCAGATTCCCCTATAATGTCCCTTCGAGGGCAAGGGAACAACGATGTTCAAACGTCTTGGCTTCTACTTTAGGGCTGCTTTGGGTTGGGGTTCAGCAGAGAAGCTTTTGAAGCTCTGATCGTGTTCAACCCTGAGGCTCTAAGGTCTCAGATGTCCAGGCGTTTGCCGTAGAAGCCGATGCGGCACCCCTAAACAGCAGTCGGTGCTCCTTTGCCGAGGAGACACCACCGATGCCATCGGCAACTCAACCACGGACCGGGCCATGATGTACTCAGGGAGCCCAATACCCCTTAATTAAGGAATATAGCTATGGGGATATCCCTACCTTATATGGGCTTCATTATAAGGGGGCTTATATGGGATATCCCTATCCTAATTTTTGCTTATGTGCCTTGTTTGGGGCCCTACTCAGTGCCGGGCCACAGGGGGTTCCCAGAGAGCCGAATACCCCTTAATTACGGAATATAGATCCTTTAAGGGTTCCTTTAAGGGATGTATAGGGTTTGGGGTTTAGGGGGTTCTAATATCCCTTAATTAAGGAATATGGCTTAAATCATAATATGAAGCCCCTTATAATTTAAGGTATATTGCTTAATTAAGGGGTATTGGGCTCTCTGGGATGTACGAATCTGAAGCGGCTAGGGTTGGGGCGTGGTGGCTCAGGGCAGGGAAAGATGCACAGGTTTGCCATAAGTCAATCGCGCCACTCGCCAACATCGTCTTCACTATGCTTCTATGTCTGTATGGTTCATGGTCATGAATATGAGCATTTGCATCGCCGTCAATAGCGTTATGGTCATTGTCACCGTCCCGAATATGATTGCCGTCACGGTTCTCTGCATGGCAGTGTGACTGAATGGCAACTTTTGGATTCAGAACTTCCGATTTCAGGGTAAACCCTAAACCCTAAACCCCTAAACCCCTAAACCCTAAACCCCTAAACCCCTAAACCCTAAACCCCTAAACCCTAAACCCTTAACCCTAAACCCTAAACCCGAGCCTCAGTCTACCAGTCGGTTCCGGGTTTCGGGGAAGAAGCTTCTTCCTAACCCCAGGCCCGAATCTCGTTCTGGACCCGAGCCCTAAACCCCCAAACCCCAAACCCTGACCCCTTACAGGATCCCTTATAGGAACCCTTATAGCTCCCTTTAAAAAGGAACCCCCCTAACCCTAACCCCTAAGCCATCCAAATCTGGTTTTTCCCTTCGAGGCTTAGACTCTACTATAGGTGCGTAAAAAGTTACCTATTTTGGGGGTTCCTTATTATAGCTATAGTATCATGGGCCCCAAAACCCTATTCCAATTACTAAGGCCCCTACGTTAAACTGCTGAGAGAACCCGAATAATGCGCCTTATAGAACCGTTCTCCGACCCCTTATAAAGCCTTACAAGCCCTTTCTAGAACACCAATCAAGCCTCGTATAGCTTTTTACAGAACCCGTTGGGCTTTGTGGTCCATTAGGTCCGTTTCGTTTCTATGACGGTTCTCATAATGCTTCTTGTAAGGCTATATAAGTTTAGGTGCGGGTGTCATTGTGGTTTCTCGGGCTTCGTGAGTTACAGGCAAGCCCAGACCCAATTTGGACCCCATGATGCCATGTGCGGCTAGGACGGTTGGATGCCGTCGGACGATTCCGCCGCTGAGCTCAAATGGGTTTAGGGTCTAGGGCTGGGCGGAAGTGGGAATTGTGGCGCTCCGCGTTGTTTCCATACCAAGGTCTGAGTCGTCAACAGTTGCTAGTCTGCCCCCCCGGGAGGTTTTTCCAAATTTTACATACAAGAACACTATGACTATGATATGCCACAAAACCCTGTTGAAAATCCATCAGAGCATCCTTCATGTAATGGTTTATGTCCAGGCTTCAGTTCAACCTCGGGGGGCTCTTCAAATTAGGGCCTCTCTGAGCTACCGTCGTCCGTATCAGTGCGAGGTACTGTAGGAACCTGATTAAGAAACCCTGGGTCTATAACTATAACCCAAATATATTAGGATCCATATTAAAAACCCTAATAAGGACCCAAGGTTTCTTAATCAGGTTCCTACATTAAACCCCCCAAAACCCTTATAGTACCCTTTAAAGGAACCCTTATAGAACCCTAATAAGGACCCAAGGTTTCTTAATCAGGTTCCTACATTACTCTTGCCCAGGAAGCTCCTTGCAGCACATGGAAGTTTCCGAAAATTAGGGGGTACCTTATATTGGGGTCCTTATAATAACGGTCCTACTATTTAGGGTACTATATTAGGGTCCCCCTATTTTCGGAAACCCCCTCATGATGTGCAGCCCCAAAAGCCTGAACCTGCGCGAAGCCCCGAACCCTAAAACCCTACGCCTAGCAACTAATCCTTAATCATAGGAAATGTGGGGTTTGGGGTCTATTCTGGTATAGCTATGTAAAGGATCCCAAAGGAGACGTATCAATAGTTATTCACGCTTCTATATTACCGTGCTTCAGGACGACCGTCACCTCTAGGCTGTCAGGGATTCCCTGAGATCCGTGAACCTAAAGCGTTACGCTCCTGGCGACTGACACGGAACACTAGATTCACGAGATGGCCGCTCTAACTTAGTGGTCAATTTGGGGGCAACTATGATAATAATCCCTATTTTGCCCAAAAGGTTAACACCTATTTCCTCTGGGACACGGACAAGTAAGCTCAAGTCTGCAGCTGTTTTTTATCCTGTAATGGTAGTTGTAAGTGGGCAGCGCGACTCTGAAATCGTGGATCGATAATTTAGTTCTTGTGCTTGCGTTTAGGATCTTCGGCGGTTAGGGATTAGGGAGTGCGTTAGGTTGCTGGTAGTTGAGGAGTAGTCGTTGCGGATTCGAGGTATTCAGTTGCAAGACGGGTGCTCCTATCAACAACTCATGTTTTATCATATGTATGTATTGTAGATAGAGCTATAGTCACTTTCCTTTGAGCAGACACCCTTCTGCACCCTCATCCCGTAGCCCGAAGCACGCGTGACTGCAAGGAGAACCTCACCTCCACCACCGAAACCGCGACCACGACCTACACAGCCTGGATCTCAGTGCCGGGGCTCAGGGTGTGCTTCCTCTGTGAGTCCCAACAAGGAAACAAGTCTCTAGTAATTATGGGGATACCATCTATGGGGCTTGTGGCTTGTGGCTTTAAGCTTTAATGGGTCTCGGGCTTCAGTGCTTCGGCTTCGGGGCGTTGAGGACTTCCGATGCCGGGTCTTCTGTGCAGCGTTCTCAGCCACAGCTCAATCTGGGGTTCTTAGGGGTTAGGGTTTAGGGTTTTGAGTTTAGGTTTTTAAGGGTAATCGAGCAGGATGCAGAAACTGAGACTGCACATGCTGCAGGTATTGTCCGTGCCATGTTGTAAGAACATTAAAAAAGACACCGAGATAACAGTGATCCTGCTCTGCCTGGAGGCTCCAGCCAGGAACCTGTTCTCCTGAATCTGGGTTTAACTCTTCCAGGTGCGAGGAATTTCATGCGGCAGTCGAGACAGCTAAAAGCAGTGGCAGCAGCATGTAGCTCGTAGCAGGCTAACTAGCCCTTAATATCCCTTGACCCTAAACCCGAACCTTATACAGTAGAATCCAGAAAGTTGGAACATCATTATCCTCATGCCCTTAAGGTAAAGCATAGGGAATCCCAGCACTAATCATCCTTAAACCATGTTCCAACTTTCTGGGCTTCGCTATATACCATACAGACCCTTCGCGCCACAGCCTGAACCCCACAAGCCTCAAGCCCTAAACTCGGGAGCCTGAACCACATAAAATCAGGGGCTTTAATAATTAGAATAGGGCTTTTGGGTCCCTGTTTAAAGGGGTCTATAAGGGTTACTATAAGGGTACTATATATTATAATAATATAGGGGCCTTAAGAATTAGAATAGGGCATGGGGGCCCATTACAAAAACCAGTATAATAAGGAACCACCAAAATAGTATTGGTAATTATTCAGGCCCCTGTCTTAGCTTCTAACCTCTGGACTTTCCAACCTAAGCTTAGATAAACAATGGCTATAAACAGACTTAAGAACCCTTATAGAGCCCCAACAGGAGCCCGTAGAGAACCCTTTCCAGAGGGTTACAGTTGATGGTTTCGTTTCATTACTTGTTGTCCCTACTGGATTCTTTTCGTTAACCAAGCTTCTTAACTTAATGATCCTAGAACCCAAAAGGATATTCAAAAGAAGGAGCAACACCATGTTATTTACGTAAGCCCATCAGAGTCATACTGCAGTGGCCTCTATAACCCCTTAGCCGCACAACCTGAACACTCATGTGGCCATTTGGCTTCGGATGCGGGAGAAGCGGTCAGCTGCGAGATCACCAGCATACGGGATCTTAGATACGTTTTGGCACTTGCCAGGAACCCGGCAGGCCAAACCATTGTTCCTGGCCCGGGTACAATGCCTTCGAAGAAATCACGGAGGTTCACACAAGTTTCAAGGATGCTCGCCTGTGTTCGAGCAGGTTACAGCCATGCAAGGATGCAGCTTCTGCGGCATGTAAATATCCTTGGACCCTAAAAAGATCCTCGTTGAATGTAGCATCCTCGTTGTCAGGTAGCCCGGCAACCCAAGTTTCAAGATGCCCCCCCATCACCATGACGAAAGTCCGCGGTCAGGCCATGAACACATCAACCACAATGACCACGACGACGCTCCCACCGCCACCAGTACGCATCGTGCAGCCCACTGGTGCGGGGCCCGGCGGTTGTGAGGTGTGGAGGTTAGGACTTATGCCTCGGGACCCCAAACCCTAAAATCCCAAATGCCCAAACCTTCAATTCCTCGGCCATTCCCCCTCGGTGGCTTAGGGCTTCGGAAATTCGCTGAGTTTCGGGACCATATGCATATGCCGCACCAAACTTTAGGGTGTTGCTGGTGTTGCTTGCGATAAGGGGTGTTTGGGGTTTAGGGTCTACGGATTCGGAGAGGCGGTTTCAGAGTCTAGGATAAGGGCGCGACTCAGCCCTAGACATAGCTCGGACCGGCAAGTAGCTCTAAGATATCACCCGTATGACATCCCGAGCCCATGAGACCCCGACAGCCTTGCCATGGCCGTTTAGAAATACTATGGGGGCCTTAATTCATAAGTACCTACACTGTTCTGGGGTTCCTTATCATAACTATAGTATAATATACCCCAAAGCCGTTTTCTAATTATCAAGGCCCCTTTCTTAGACGGATTTTTTGAGAGCAGAGCTGCTGGGAGCCAGTGAAGCAACGGGCACCCGTAAACCCACAAACGCCAAGCCCCAGACCCTGAACGGTTTAGGGTTTAGGGTTCAGGGTTTAGGGGGGGGGGGTTTGTGTTTCAGGGTTTAAGTTTTAGGTTCCTAAGGAGGTATGGCTCTTCTGTGAAATGGCTTTCTTTCTTGAGGGTTTCTACTCATCAAGCTATGAGCCCTTTCACTTCGACGTTTTCACATTTCTGTCTTCCTACCAGGTCCCACCCGAATGGAGAGAATGACGTTTTTGGTGGCCTGGGAGCCCAGCAGCTTAGGCCGCGAAACACGCGACCCACCGGTAGAATTAATGAAGCTATACGGTACAAAAATTTGACACAGCCCTACGAACAAACCAGGCCACTTCATGACTGGCTCCTGGCTTGCAGGGCAAGGAGCCGCAGCACAAGCTGCCATGCTAAACCCTAAACTACTAAAGCACTAAACCCCTTTAGCCCTAAACCTCCAAACCCCTGGACCCTAATATAGGGGCCGAAAGGATTACCAATATTCTTCCTACGGTTCCTTATTATGCTTATAGTATAATATGCCCCAAAACTCCATTCTAAGTATTAAGGCCCCTACATTGGACCCTAAACTATTAAAGCCCTAAACCCCTAAACCCCTAAAGCCCTAAACCCTAAACCCGACAGAGGCTTGAAGGCTAAGCCAGCACCGGCCCGAAACGTGCAACCCGTGCCTTCGCGAAGGGGACATCTTCAACATGGGGGACGCCCTCCCCCAGGTGCTTCCGAGTCTCTAGGGCTTAGGGAAGTTTAAAATAGGGGCCTTCATATTAATAATTACCTATACTATTTTGCCGTTCCTTATTCTAATTATAGTAGAATATACCCCAATACCCTATTCTAATAATTAAATCCCCTATATGAGGGTCTACGTTTAGTGTTAAGGGTTGTGGGCTTGGAAAGCTCAGGGCACAGAGGTTGCAGGGCTTCAGGGAAAGTCTGGTCATGCCAGACTTGCTTTTTCCAGGAGATCCGAAGACCTAAACCCCAAAGCTCTAACCGCTGAACCCTACCGTTGCCGACAGACTGAAATGCAGATCGCAAGAAAAACCCTAACATTGAGATGATGTTTATGCTTGTTCGGGGACAGGTATTTTGAATAAGACGCGTATGTCATATCAGATGTCTTGCGGTGCATGTCTGTACTTTAGGAGCCTAACCAATTAGTAATGCTATGCCCTTACGGCCACCATATTGGTATTGTTAATCTCCTAAAGCCCTGTTCTAATGACTAAGGCCCCGACATATCCTATAAACTCTGGCAAAATACGCCCCAAGACCCCATTTCAGTATTGACTAAAGACCCCGCAATACAAACAATATAAGCCTTGAAAACCACAACACCTTCTTCGGATGACTATAAGGCCCCTAGATTGCACTAGCTCCTTCCCGCCAGCCCCACGGGGTTTTAGCATTCAGCATCTGGTTTAGCGTTAAGTTAGGTGTGTAGGCGTCTTCTCGCCCTACGGTTCGCGTTCGCCCAGGCCCGGTGACGTCAACACAAGAGGTTTCTCGCATGGGAGACTGATTCTAGCTCAGGTCGTTGATTCAAGCTCAGGTCGCCGCGATCCTGATCGCAGACTAGAGGTGCTTGACTCCTTCAGAAGCCCAACGCAAGGCTAATCGCGGCGCCGATACAGCTAAACCCTTAAGGTTTAGGATTTAGGGCCTGCGACCATCGCAATCCTCAAGCGGCTCAGCCAGGGAATGAGGGCTTGGTTCCGGTTCTTCAGGTATCTCAAGTCCTTGACAGACTCCCATCCCACAGACCTGAAACAAGCATTGTGCTTGACCCCCCCCTTTTGGGATGTATTGTACTATACTTATATCGGGACTACGAGGGGATAGAATTTCAAATGATTTCGACCCCGACATTACCCCAAGCTATTGGTTATGACTAGGTGTTCCACAGGGTGCTATACAGTTGTATAGGATTTGAAGAGGGGGGAGCTGAGTAATAGGAAGAAGGTACCTTTGTTGTTAAGGCGTTGCTGGGAAACCCAGCTTCTGAAGAGCGCAAAACCCCAAGCCCAGTCATATTCCCTGATATTCTTGTCGGTTAGTGTTAGTTTCCCGCGTCCAAAAAGCAATATTCTGAATATTGGCGTCCTTACAGCATTAACACACGTAAAAACCGTCTAAACCGCATAGCAACCGCAGAAAACCGTAGACAACCTTCATGAAACCTTCGTGCAAACCTTCTGAAAACCCCAACGCATACCCGAAAGCCCTAAATCGCCGAAGCCGTACAATGTAGGAACATGATTAAGAAACCCTGGGCCTATAACCCCAAAGTAGTAGGATTCATATAAGGAACCCTAATAAAGGCCCAAGTTTTCTTAATCAGGTTCCTACATTAAACGCAGAGCCGAGCTCCTGAAGGATGGCTTTGTCGTCGGCCGAGTAGAGATCTTCTTCCGCGGCGAGTGGGGAACCGTCCAGCCCCCTGGGTTTAGGGTTTAGGGTTTAGGGTTGGGTTTGAGGTTGAGGGGCGGGCTCTTTCGTCGAATGCGTTCTATACGATCGGGTGTTCCCGTGTTCCTGCTAGGGGGTCTATAACGGCTTAGGGATTACGGGTTTAGGGGTTCAGGGATGTAGGAGTTTCGTGGTTTAGTGTCTTAGTGTTCGGGTTGAGGCTCAGGGTGGAGGGGACCCCTTCGGTTCGTTGGGGGTACTTACAACAAGGGGTTTAGAGGTTTAGGGTTTAGGGCCCTGGAGAACTGGCGGGCTTCGAAGATCTGTAGTGTAGGGTTCACGTGGATTGTGTTTATTGTAAAATAAGGGCCTAATAATTAGAATGGGGTTTTGTGGCCCATTATACTATAGTTACAATAAGGAACTCCCAAAATAGTATTGGGAAGTATTTCGGCACGTACTATAGAACCCTACTACAGATCCCCTATAGACCCCTTTAAAGCGCCCTTAAAGGGATTGTATTGATAATTGTTTCGGCCCCTATATCAAGCGCTTCGGGGCTACCCAGCCAGACGAGGGTTCGCAGGGCAATTCAAAGCTTAGTAGCCGAGTGGATACAGGGGGTTTAGGGGTTTAGGGGTTTAAGTTTACATAGGGGTTTGGGGTTTAGGGTTTAGGGTTTAGGGTGAAGGATAGTAGTAGAGTAGGTAGCCTTTAACCTTTTGGGGTAGTATAATCCCTATATAATCCTTATATTATGAAAAAGGTTATAACCTTCGGTTCCCCATGATACCCGACAAGTAGGTCAAAGTCCTCTGCCCGGCCCAAACCCGGCCCGAACAAAAGGTCTTTCAATGTGGCTCCTTTATTGAATCCGACGCTCGGATGAGCTATCTGTGACCTTAAACCCTAAACCTTAAACCCTGAAGCCCTACACCCGAAGCCTGAAACCCCTGAAGCCTAAACCCTAAACCCTAAACCCCTAAACCTCAAAGCCCCCTACTAAACCCGAAAGCCTACACCCTCAACCCTTTCAGCTTTCTTCTGATCCTAATACGAATTTATAGGGACCCGACAAAAAAAAGTAGGTTCTGGTGGGTTAAGGTAAACCCTCTAAACCCCTAAATCTTAAACAGCCCATGCCCATGCGCCAGGTCTGCCAGGATGGTTTTGGAGACCGCGAAGCACAGATCGTCTGCAATGAGTTGGGCCTGGCAGGCCCTAGAAGAGCCCGTTGCTAGTTAGTTTATGATAGGGTTTAGGGTTCAGTCTATGAGTCTGTTTATTCAAATCAAGTAGTTCTTGATGATTTAGCACCATTTATATATTGTATCAAGTTTCGAAGAGTTCAGCCAACCGGCTCAATCCAACGAGCTGCATGAGTTGAGGGCATCTGCTTAGTTTGGTTTTGGTACTCCATGACTCTAGTGGATATATGCCTTCAGAGAACTCTACCCTAAAAAACCCTAAACCCGGCTTTAGGCTTAGGGTTTAGGGCTCTTATGTCTTCGGGCCGTCTGGGCCGCGGTTCCTTGCCAAAGCAAGCAGACCCTGTCCCGAGCTTCGAGTTTAGGGTTTGGGGGTTCAGGGTTACGAGGCTATGCCCCAAGAGCCTAGTCTAACAGCTGTTCGAGATTCTGTTTCTAGTGCCCTAGTATTGAAGAGATGGTGACTTGCTTCTCAGACGTTTGGGCTTAGGGTTTAGGGTCTCGGCTTGCTGGAAATTAGAAGTCAATAGGGTTGAGGGTTTAGGGTTTAGGGTTTAGGGCTTGCATGCATGATACGAAATCAGGAAGTGGGTCTACATTCCCACAAGCTTCAATAAATTGAATCATACTCCTAGCTCATCTGGAGATGTTTGCTCTGGCTTCACCTGTCAGGTCGAAGCCACAAACAACCTGGTAACAGACTGACTACAGAGAGGTTCAAGCTCGATTGTTGTTTCCGATTCTCACCAAACCGTGGCCCCTGGCGTCCGCAAGAAGTTGAAAGTGCTTAGCCTTAAACCCTAAACCGTAAACCCTAAACCCTAAACTCTAAACCCTAAACTCTAAACCCTAAACCCTGAACCGTAAAAGTTAAATCCTCTAAACTCTAAAGCCTAAACCCTAAACCCTACCCATCCCTAGTCTCAACGACCCCAAATCCTGAACCTGAAGCCCACGTTCTCAACAACTCCCTGGTTTCATGTAGGATTTTGGGGTGTAGGGCTCAGGGCTTATTGTTTCAGCCTGGGTTTGTAAGGATCGGCGAATGGCTGGATGGGATTGCTTTGCAGAGATGTCGTTGAAGAGAGGCTTCGTTTCCTCCATGGAGTAAAGCCCATCTCTGCAGTTGTGGCTAGGTTGCAGTGCGGGCATCTCTGCGCCAAAGGGCGAACTGTCGCTCACTCAGTCACGCGGACTGCTTAGGTCCAAAACAAATCCTGGCTGCGGAGAAGCGCGCCAAAGCCGATGAGCTGGCGCAGCTGCGAACGGACTGCAATGAGTCTGAGCGACCGAACCGCATTCTTCGCCCGTGCCTAGAAGAAAGAGTCGCTGACATGGTCTGGTGCTCAGAGCAATCGCAGCTCTGTTCATCGTAAGGCGGGCCATGAGAACTAGCACATGGTTTAAGGTTCATCATCGAGAAGTTCCTAGCACCCCGCTGAGGAAACTTTGGAATCTACTCCCCAGATAAACCCAAAAGCCAAAATGCCTCGTGAGTCTTCTAGCAACCCAGGTTTCAAGCAGTATAAGACGACAGAAAGGCAGGAACACAGAGAGCCCAATACCCCTTAATTAAGGAATATAGCTTAATCATAATATGAAGCCCCTTATAATTTAAGGTATATTGCTTAATTAAGGGGTATTGGGCTCTCTGGGAACACCTTACGCTTGACCGAGAGAAGGATGGGCACCTGGGCAGCTCTGAGCTCTCAAATTGGAGTTTTCGAAATGAGGGGACCCTAATATCCTAAATAGTAGGATCCTTATTGTAAGGACACCAACCAAAATAAGGTGCCCCCAATTTCCGGAAACAAATCGTAGGATCCTTATTGTAAGGACCCCAAAATAAGGTGCCCCCAATTTCCGGAAACTCCCAAATCCGAAAATCGAATCCCGGAACTCTGAACCTTCCCGTCCTCAACCCGAAACCTGAAGCCCACCCCCTGAACCCTCTCATAGTGATTTAGGGTTTAGTTTAGGGGTTTAGGATTTAGGGTTTAGGGTTTAGGGTTTCTCAGAGTTAGAATAGGTTTTGGGGCCCAGTATACTATAATTATAATAAGGAACCCCGAACCCTATGGTTTTGGGGCTTAGGGTGGCAATTTGACTGGAACAATAAGCTCCAAACCACATACAGTAGAAGCCCAAAAGTTGGAAACTCAATGGCCTCAATCCTTAAGAGTAATGTAAAGGGAATCCCAGCACTATTTGGCCTTGATCCGGTTTCCAACTTTTTGGGGCTTACTGTCAACCACATGACGGTTTTTGTTGGACGAGGCACCTGGGGCCGTTTGGACCCCTCAGCGCAGGCAGGAAGTGGCAGTGCCTGAATAAGTGTTCTACTATAGGGGTTTAAATAATCACCAATATTATCCTCAATATGACTCTAGTATAACATCCCCAAAACCTCATTCTAATTGAGGCCCCGGTAGGACACTTTCCACCCAAAAACCCTGGTCAATTTCTTTTGAGGCCCCAGCATTATGGACCGAAGTTTGGTTCAGAATAGGGGTTTTGAGGTTAGGATTTGTGCAATCGGTCATGCGGACTGTCACGAAGCGAAACACTTGGCGACTAAATGGATGCCAATTAAGAATTAACTTCAGTCAGCCATCCCTTGCCTGTCTGTGGGCACGGCGATGGGCTAAC